>JADLZK010011453.1:0-96278 GCA_015847255.1 Hyparrhenia diplandra | reverse complement strand
TCGCCCGTGGCAGGCAGCCTCTGCGCACACTCACATTCACTGCCTGACACAGTGACACTCCGTGCTCGTTATTATTTTTCTTTTACTTTGCGTTGCTGTTTCGGGCACGTTTTTTTTCTCTCGCTGATTTTTTTTCTTGCGTCATTATTCTTTATTTTCCTTTGCCTGTCTGTTTCCGGCCCGTTTTTTTTTTCTCGTTGATTTTTTTTTTTTTTTTTGTTCCTATTGCCACTCACATGTTTTTGTTTCATTGGTGCCACTTTTTCGCATTTTTTGGATCATTCTTTTTTTTGTTTGTGGCCTGTTTCTCTTTTGTTGCCATTTTTTTTACGACGCTAGGCCACAGAAATGCAAATATTTGGTAGTTTTTGTTTCTATATTAGGTTCCTTATGATGAATTACTTGTCAACAATAAATATTCATTATCTAAACTACAAATATTATTTAAATTTGGTCATTACAAACGTATCTTGTAATCAACAATAATAGTATGTAGTTACAAAAGAATCGGTACGCCTACTCTCTGGCTCAACTTGAACCCAAAACTGTAGCAACGAGGCAAGAAATCATATGGTTTATTAATTCAATAGCTTGATTCTTTAAAAAGAAAAACTCCACAGCTTGATCACAAAACGTACACCTCTCTCTAGACGAGGGAACCGGACACATGAATAACTCTAGTTGGGAACTTGCCCAGTTTGCGTTCTTCACTTCTGCTCGTGTGGCCGATTTTAGGTTGAGGGAAGGCTGTCTCGTTCCTCCGCCCTGCCTCGTTCCTCTGCATGCAACATATATGTTCGCTGAAATAAGCTGAAAATTATTAGTCAGATACAAGAGCACATTTGATTTTCTAATAAATCTGAACACAATCTGTTGATGCAGGAGATGAACGACTAGATGCTGAAAAGGAGATTTGGATCCCCGGAAGGTGCAGATACACTCATTTGTTTTATAAAAACTGCAACGATGATGCACAGGCATCCAAGTGCTTCCTTCTGATGAACTGAAATATGCATCATTGAGGGCTGTTTCGATGTCAATTGTAGTTTGCAGCAATGCTAGGGGATGATGCCTGTTATGATAGGTCCCCATTCACCAACACTAGGGGATGATGCTAACATTGACCTTCATTTATATGGCACCAGACCCAACTTGTTAATTGGTTGCTTGTCTCAGAGACAAAATTCAATAGTTAATAAAAAAGCTAAAAACATTATATTGTATTTCTTTAATTTTTATTGTTAATTTGATCTGTTTGCGCACAAAAAATCTAGGAACCCTAGAAACCTCAAATATTTTCAGCCATACTACTAGCCTAGTCACAGATATTGTCATGTGTGACCATATAAACCTTCCATTCATAGAATTAGATTAAGGTCCAGATCCTCGTCAATCCTCTATACAACTAGTAATTTAGTGAACGATAAATATAAATAAGTTATGAATAAGTACGCTAAACAATGTGTGCAAGCTCATTTCACACAAGAAGGAAAAAAAATGCTGTCAATTAGTGCTCAAGACAACGAAAAAAATTATGGCAACATCCAAAGAAATTAGCATGTGTCATAAGAAGGAACATGTCACATATAAAGAGGAATTGAAGCAACAAAGTGAAGTTAGCAGGACTCATAATTAACCAAGGATCTCTACTGCACATGCTGATCATAGATAAGTAAATTCAGCTGAACCGAAACAATGATATAGGGTCTAGTTGACAGTTACCAGTATGAACAAAGAGGTGAAAATGCTTGATAACTGGTCAGAAAAATGCTAATGAAAAATACTGAAGTGCCACAAACCAGTCGCAACAGAGTATATTGCACACGAGAAGCACATAATAAGACCTATGAGCAGTCACATGCTGCTGCTAATTAGTAATTGAGAATAAACAAATCAAAGAAGAAAATTTAGGACAAAGCTTGGGTTACGATTGATTTTCAGGGTCAGCCTGGTCATGCGTGGATTTTGGCCTTGGTATGGAATAATAATTTTAAGCATATCTTGCTCGCGAGATCTTATCAAATGAATTACGTGAAATGAAAATTAAATATAAGCTAACTACCATAACAATAACAGAGCCTAATGTCAACAAAGCAGAAACGGCATTGAACATATATAGCAGATTAGTTGCACAACTGAAATTGATATGCCTACAAATGAAATGTTCAAGTGAAGTCACTGTATGCTAACATACTATTTTGCATAATTAGCTATTTAGGCCCTACTGACTGTAGGAGAAGCTTCACATTGCATTAAATTAATTCTGTAAATCTTTGATAATTGTTTGCTCCATTTTTGGAGCATAAATGTTTGCTAGAGAATTTCGACAGTGAGCAATGAGGATGTAATCTAATGTTATTTTATCAATACCGAAAGATGAGCTAGCTGCAAAGCATGGTTACCCAAATGAGAATGCATGAGTTACCCAAATTAGGAGGTATAGGAAGAGAAAGTTGGATCAAACAAGTTCATTCTGTGGTGCAAGCATCATTTAAAAACTATGTTGAATACCAGAGATGATTGCCCCTTCTAGTTAAAAAGCATCATATGCTCGAGACATTGAAAACAATCAAATAATTGGATCAGATCTGTAATGTCTTATGTCAACATCCGTTAAAAAGTATTTTCGTGGAAACACTTGTAGTTAAAAACAGACAATGCTCTAGGCATGTTTGTTGAATTTTTTTTTCCCGAAGGCACTAAGCAAACAGGCTCCCAAAAAGGAAAGGACAATAAGCAAAATGAAATTCGATGGTTCTGCTAAAATTTCAAACGGAAAAAGCAAGTGTATGTTATTGTGCATGCAGGAGATAGTGTACAGTACATGAAAAACTAAAGCTATCCAGCCCATTGCTTATGTGGCAAAACAGAGGTCACAAGTGCTTGCTCCTTTGTGGCCTGCTTTGTGCAAGACATGCAAAGGCAAAAGCAATCGGATAGTGAAAGTAACCGCCCTTGACTGAAAGATGAGTATATATTCAGAGAACTCTGAACAACCACATCGATGGATAGCAACTAAACATATTTCGAGAACTATTAATAAGCGGTTAATCACACATATGGATGCCTAAAACATAAATTCGACAAACACGTGTTGGGCATGCCATTATTGTTGGATTACCACTCCAATCTCCAAATATGTAAAGTGCGACCGTGTCTAGCCATGTGAGGAAAACACATTTAGAGCTCCCAAATTAAGTTAAACGTAAATCTGTTTTGAAATAAACATATACTATCCTTTATTAATTAGACATCATCACTAGATCAATGTAATCCAGGGATAGATTGGAAAATGTTGAATTAGCGTCAACCGGATATTTGAGGTATCAAACAATATCCGGGAGGTTCATGCCAAATGCATTCAGTACACAAAACGGTATTGGCACCACAATGCGATCAAATCACAGATTAGTATTACCAAACACATCTAATCAAATCAAATTGAATAGTTTAAAAAAAAATGAATAGAAAAGGAAAATGGACAGGTGTAGTTTCCTCGGCCGAGTACTTTTTCCCTCAAGCGTAGGTGTGATTTGTCACGGGATATGTAGTAATCCACTTACTATCGATCATTACTATAAGATCCTAGGGATATTCTGAAGTTGCGGTTGTTTGACCGACCGTTGATCGTGAACCCGCTATCTCAGCTCTTCTCACCCAATGGCATTCTCAGCTTATTGAAATCTTGCTCCAAATCATATCTAGCTCAAGATAATTCCACGGTTTGCAATAATGACCTGTGTTGACACAAAGGCTGTTCCTGAAAGCAAACAATTTCATGCATGAAATAAATAATAGAAATTTACCACATTTAGATATCTATGAAATAGACATGAGTGATTAAAACATGTCAAGATGGTTTCCTAGAGCACATATAGGTAGTATTTCCACAATGCACAAAATAGTGAAAGGTGCTCACAAGCCTTAAAACATTTGCCACTCACGAGAGAACATGGCACATGTTCCTTTTCCCTTTCCCGTACTCTATATTTTACGTATGAAAAGTCCAACATCCATGCAAATCAATGGGCACAAAAATGGTTTAGGGAGTAAGGCATTCAAACATGCATAAAAAAAAAATCGGTCGGGGATACGTATGCTAAACATCTTAGACGTACTATTGTCACAAATTGTTCATATGTTCATTCACGCGAAGCATACTTTCATAGGTTAAAATGGATAATGGGGTGTCGGCAAATTGTACCTGATGCGGCTTGTCCTATATAGCTGAAGGGATGGTGGGCATTACTCTAATAATTAAGCCATTGACCGAGACAAAATTTATTGGTCACATGTTCCTTCCGCATATGCCTGATGAGAAATCACTAATAAGAAGGCCGGAAATAAAGATATTACATAGGTTGGAATTAGAAGCATTAGGAAGAGACATAGAAAGGCTACCTAAAGAAAACTCTTTATTCAAAATCTTGGATTGATCCTCGAAGAAGCTTGTTGAATACCATTATTTGATTCTTAAGAATTAGCCTCACATAGTACCTTGAAAAAAAACAGAGGATTCTATTGCTTGAGTTGTCGCCAAACCGAAAAAGAACAAAAAAGAAAGCCCCAATTAGATAGCAACCATAAGGCCTTGTTTTGATGTATTTGGTTTGGCATCAATCCGCATGTGGATGGAGTGGAACTTTAATTAAATTACACCCAATTCACCTCAAGACATGTGAAATGATGTCAAACTTAATACATCCAAACAAGGCATAAGAGATTTCTTTAATAAAAAAATTAGCCACAAAATGCAAGGATGGAGGTGAGCATTATTGGAAGCTCTGGAAAATCAATAAAACAAATGGAACTTCATAAGTTAACTTTTCACTACCATACTATTTGTTGGTATATTTGCGGAGGTGCAGTTTAAGCGTATACAGGTTAATACAACACAAAAACTGCATAATAAAAATTCAGAAAAAAAGTGAATAAATAGAACTTAGTGGTCCAGCCATCCATTTTGTCATTAAGGTAGAATAATGGGTCCAAAAATTTTTTACACACTAAGGCTGACATAATTTTTTGCCACGGATGATGCTTTTCTTTATCCTAGTATATTTTGCATCGAGTCAACATCGAGCTATTTAGTGAAATCATATGTTGTGCATAGCTAAATCAAATACCGGAATAAATAAAGAACCCCATAGCCGAGCAATCAAGTGCTTCTCATTGGCATTGGCGGATACAACTGCAAAAGATATGTTGAGCTCCAAAACCAAACCAGATTAGCATGTGGATAGAGAAATCACCGGGTTTGGATGTGACCCGCATCGAATCCCATGCTACCAACTAATGGACATCGATGCGGCGACGCCCATATGAGTATGCTTGTTATGACCGTCGGGAACATCCGGACCGCGGCGACGATGGGATGAGGGGAGGGGCCGGAGCCGTGTGGACTCACAAGGGCGGAGGCAAGGTGCCAAACCGGTCGCGGGCGAGCTCACGGTGCCCAACTTCAAAGAAGAACCATCGGTGCCACCTATAATCAAATTGCCGGGCGAGTTGTCACTCCTTTCTACGGGACTTAGCGGCGGGGCGACAATGAGTCACGTCTCGCTGCAAAGCCAACTAACTGATATGTGCCCGGTGTTCCAAATCTACAAAAAAGAAAAAAGTACAAGCAATCAAATTTTAATAAAGAACTACTCGTATTGTCATAGATCAACAATTTTTATGCATATTAATCAACAAACAAGCTATACTATTGATCAAGCTCGCAAAAGAACCAAGATTGGGACACATTTTTCTATGCAAATTAATCGACGTTTCACCGATCTTTGGATGGTGTGCCGGTCATGCATTGAGTTGAATAAAACGGAATGGAAAAGGATTGAATTTGGGATTTTAAAAGAACACACGTCTCGGCACGCAAAGGGGGCGTGGAGACTCGCCTCCCGCCTTTGCCGACGGATCCGAGGGGCTCGCCTCCCGCCCGCCGCCGACCGGATCCGCGCCGCCTACTCGGTTCGTTGCTAAGTCCACAACGACTCGTTGTGGATGAGGTGCCGGCGGGTGCTCCTTGACGCCGACCCGATCTCCGACGATGGGAGAACGCCATTGCCTCCACGGGCTCGCCGGCACTACCGCCGCTCGACCGGCCGGGAGCCTTCACCGCGCCACGCGAGGCTCGCAGCCGCCTCCCATCGCCGCTGGGAGCGAAGCGCGACGAGTTGAGGCGGTGCGGCGGGCGGCGGCAGCGAAGCTAAGGCCGCATAGGGGCGGCGGCGAAGCTAAGGCCGTCAGCGGGCGGCGGCGGCGGCGAGCTAAGGCCGTCTGTGAGGGCGGGCGGCGAGCTAGCCCGGCGAGCGGGGGGGGGGGTGCGATCTGGGGTCGTGCGACGAGAGCGAGGAGAATAAACCGGCGTCTCCTCGAAGTCCCCACGATTTTTTTATAAATATTTATTTTACAAAAAGAAAAGAGAAAATACATGAGGTGGGTGGGTGGTCTCGGGACGGGCAGCGCTGCGCGCCGGTTGGGCTCGAACGGTGCGTTGAGTGGGCTCGGTGACTGATTATTAATCAGTCCCAGGGGAATATATATCATACCTATATATATATATATATATATATATATATATATATAATCGTGTGTTCCTTTCAATGGATGTTTGTATTTATATATCATAATACAAAGCGCAGTTCTTATTTTTCGACGCCCTTCTTATCTTTCATGGACGAACATAAATATATGAATGCTCTATGTACTAACCTAAAAGTTATTACTAAACTGTCCAAGTAATCTCACGGTGGTGAAAAGGTATTACTAAAATGTCGGTTTGAAATATATCACTGCCGGGTTTTAATAGAGCCCCGACGATAAAAAGAGACAACACTATCGGTTTTGCAAATACGAAACCACTAGTGATCGGCCTTCTATCGCGTTTATCACGTAGGAAAATCTAATAATAAAATATGGATCGAAAAAACCTAAGATCTTGTGTGGGGGCATAATTTGGGTGCACAAGGTTGTAAAAAAATTCAAGACATTTCTACATTGTGGGAGTAGACATGCTTCACAAAGGTACATGACCCCTTTCATCGGGCGTGGCCGACAATTACATCCATAAGCTATCTTTGGGTCATCTTCGTTCCGGTGTGGTATCAGCCTCAAACTTTTTTTTTACGTGCACATGCCACGTGTGAAGGAACCACGATGTTTGAGATTTTTCGGACAAGGTTTGGTATTTTTCAATTAAATTGAATTTCTACGACAACCCCAGAGTAATTACAGGTTGGCTGGGGTTTACCCACTAACAGCAGTGGTGCCAAAATTTCTCACATGGTCTCATGTGTCCTAGGAGGCAATTCAGTGTGTAGGTTGGTGTAAAATTCATAAGTTTTCAAGCTTTAATTAACCTCCTTCTATCGCGTTTATCACGTAGGAAAATCTAATAATAAAAATATGGATCGAAAAACCTAAGATCTTGTGTGGGGGCATAATTTGGGTGTACAAGGTTGTAAAAATTCAAGACATTTCTACATTGTGGGAGTAGACATGCTTCACAAAGGTACATGACCCCTTTCATCTAAGCATGACTGACAAATACTAAGCTATCTTTGGGTCATCTTCGTTCGGTGTGGTCTCGGCCTCAAACTTTTTCTTAGACGTGCACATGCCACGTGTGAAGGAACCACGATGTTTGAGATTTTTTTCGGACAAGGTTTGGTATTTTTTCAATTAAATTGAATTTCTATCACGGCGACCCCGAGTAATTACGAGGTTGAATCAAGGTTACCCACTATGAGCCAGAGTGGTGCCAAAATTTCCCACATGGTCTCATGTGTCCTAGGAGGCAATTCAGTGTGTAGGTTGGTGCAAAATTCATAAGTTTTCAAGCTTTAATTAGCCTCCTTCTATCGCGTTTATCACGTAGAAAAATCTAATAATAAAAATATGGATCAAAAAAACCTAAGATCTTGTGTGGGGGCATAATTTGGGTGTACAAGGTTGTAAAAAATTCAAGACATTTCTACATTGTGGGAGTAGACATGCTTCACAAAGGTACATGACCTCTTTCATCGAAAGCATGACCGACAATTACTAAGCTCTGTGGGTCATCTTCGTTCGGTGGGTCTCGGCCTCAAACTTTTTCTTAGACGTGCACATGCCACGTGTGAAGGAACCCCGCGATGTTTGAGATTTTTCGGACAAGGTTTGGTATTTTTTCAATTAAATTGAATTTCTACGCGACGACCAGAGTAATTACAGATTGAACCGGGATTATACATACTTCACAAAAGCATTACAATTAATTGATTACAATTGACACGGTACAATAATCAAAGTGTGCAAACACATTAAGAAATAACCACCTCAAAAACACTCTTCTAGCACCTATGCCCGAGGTGGTTACAATGCTACACGTTATGCTTTCCGATCTAAGTAAGGCGGATGGGACCTCTCGTGAAGAACCAATGTCTCTCCGTGCTTCAAAAGGCCCGGCAGAGACGAGGCTCTCATCTCCCGGTGACGGCTAGCACAAGAATGCACGCTACTTGGCTCCTCGCTTCCGTCTTCGCGTCCATGCAACAATGGCGTTGCACGAGCATCACACCCCAAAAAACAACGTTGTAGCTTAATCTTCAAAAACACCCTTCTAGTACCGGGGCCAGTACACCGGTCTACCCATGATAAAATATTTATGTGGAGGGCTTTCTCCCAAATAGAGGCCATATATGTGGATAGGAGAATTGGCAAATAACGAAAGAGGTCGGCCCGGTGCACGGTTCGCCATACATGGCTCTCTCTGTGGGGCTGTTTTTTTATAGGCGGTGGTAGGTGGGAATGAGCGGTGGTAGGTGGCAATAGTGTCATCTTATCACCGTGAGCGGTGGTAGGTGGCAACAGCGGTGTGATCTTATCACCGTGAGCGGTGGTGCCGTGTGGCGAGATGGCAACAAGATGTCGATCACCGTCGGGTCGGCCGACATTTATACCCTAGATGAACCTATAATTTAACACACCAGACTCTTTGTTAAACCGCGCAGTGATTAACTATAGAAATGGGCGCGCGAGGTGAAAATTTCACGAGTCATTTGAACCCCGCGCCATTCGTTCCAAACCTCGACGATATATAATAGCTAGCGCGGCGACTGAAATTTTCCCGGTCATTTCAACCCCGCGCCCAATCGTTTCCCCACCCGGCGTCGCCGACGGAGCACCACCACCATACACGCCGCGTTAAAGTCCGTCGCCCCTACAGCGCCCCCTCCATTCTCTTCTTCTCCCGGCGTCCCCAACGCCGCGCCCGCATCCCGCGCCCTTTCACGGTGAGAACTAATTAGCCATTTAGTTCCTCGAGATTTTGCCTATGAGAATGAGATCTAATTCGCCGTTGTTCTCGCCTCGCCTCGCCCGCTTGTTCTTCGTCCACGTCGACGGGGACCGCCGCTACACCGCACCGCCGTCTGCGGCCTCCCGCCGCCCCCGTCTACGCCCGACACCGTACTGCCGCGACCTCGAGCTTGATTCCGCCGAAGAACGCCCGTCCGCGCCCTCTCGCTTCCTTCTAGGGCGCTGCGTCTCGCACCGCCGAGACAAGACAGAGCGCTAGCGGACGCCGCGGAAGCTCGGTGAGTGCGTCGGTCCGCGACCTTTGAGTTGTTCGTTGAAATGCCCGTGTTGATAAATCCAACATGCTATTTCCTTTTTCTATTTAGATTTTGCTTTCAAAACGATTCGGGATCCTTATATAGTGGCAAAAGTATTTTAATTGGTCTATGGTGAACAAATTAGATTTAAACATTGTGGTCATTTACAAAGAATGATTGAAGACATTCTAATGCTCGAATTATGATTGAAATGAGATAGATGTTGAAATTCATGAGTTTCGTGGTGTTCAAAATCTTGTTTGTACAACATTTCGAATGACATAGCATTAACATCCTATTTTGGCCGCATGTATAGGCAAACCATGGCGTGGTATGTAGTGCATGTTGGTCAAGTGCCGGGGATCTATCGAACCCGGGAACATTGCTCTGCTCAAGTCTCGGCTACCCCGCTAATTGTTACAAAAAAATACAAGACCCGAAGTTTGAAGCTTTCAGGGGCCTACTATGGTGAAAACTTTCACTATCAACCACCACGGAGATCGATGAGAAGCCTCTCTCCATAGATAAGAAGATTAGGAGAATTGCGACTTGGCCTATGAAAGATGTTTTGATTTACGTCATGGCTATTGTCATTGTTTTCTTTATTTGGAAGTTGATGTCCTAGGCTCAATTTCAGTAGAACATTAGGCGGAGTTAGTTGTATGTAACCGTTGAACCATGTAATATATCTATGATGCTTTTATGGGTTTAAAAATAGCTGATTTTCAGGAAAAAATTCATAAATTATAAAAATTTTAAACAAAAACGCCGGGTGGCATGGGCCCGACAAAGAATGACATACAAACCGGTAATGTAACTACACCAAACACTATCGGTTTGAATTACAAACCCGTCATCGATGACGAAAACATCACCGCCGGGCCGCACTAACCAACCGATAGTCTTCACTCTAATAACGCCGCCGGGTTGAAATCAACCAACGTGTTCACGTAAAGTTCACCGACGGGTTCAATGTAAACCGACATTGTTAGCTCTTCGATACAATCGGTCGGCTCAATCCAACCCGATAGTGTTATCCCTACGATTACGTGCTCGGTTAAAGCCCGACGGTGCTCCCAATATCAACTCGCCGGTGACTTACGAACCTCGCATTGCTTGGATCAAAATGCTTTGCAGTCCGTGGAACACCCGACAAGAAATTCGGTGGCGGTCTTATTCTGCCGGTTCGATATCAAACCGGCGGTCTCTCCTCGCATCACCGCCGGTGTTTTGGCCCTCCTAGTGTTTGAACCCCACATCACTACCGCTATGGTTCCGCCGGTTCAGCTTTTAAAGTGAAAGGGGTTGGAGCCCGGCAAAGGATGGACAATTACGTAGTAGTGTAAAATAGCAACCCGATTTATCTTGTTGGATTTAATCTGCGCTCAACCATAATTTAAATTAAAAACATTACAATTCTAATATTAAATATTAGGTGCCAAATATAGGTTGCCTATTTGGCATATTAAAATTAACAAGGTTGCATTTTTTTACATGAGTCCAAAATTGCTAAAAACTTATATAGCACTACATGTCTTTGGCATATTTGCTCTAGCGTCTTGTTCATTTCCCTTCCCAAAGAACAATTTATTATCTTAATATTTCCGGACTTGGGTAACAACCATAATTAGCATCGATGGGTCACTTGTCTATACGCGATTCACCACATGTCGGGAACCAAAATTACCAAAATTAGTTGTCATGACCCAAAAGGGATCGCCGGAATAGGGCCCAACAAGGGATGAACCGCCGCCTAGGGTCCAAGGCCCAGCGCGCATGCGCCTCATGGTCGGCCGCCGCCATCGTCCCGCCGTGAACGCGCCACGTCGGTTGCTTCGCAATTAAGTAAGGAATATTTAAGAAATAAAGATAGGAATAAAATAGGGAATAAATAGATTGCTTGTAAAAGAGGAATTCCATTCTATAAGGAAACCTCTAGATCTTTCTTACCATGCAAGTCTCCCTCGGAATATAAATACAAGGGGCATGTAGTCGGTTGAATCTTAAGAAGAAATAAATTAAAGGGATAACTCCCAACGCTCTCCACTCTAGGCTCTCTCTCTCTCCCCTCTCACCCACGCCACCCCCAAGCCGCCACCGCTGGTCGTCGCCACCTCGCCGCCCGGGCGGCCGCCGGGCGCCCGCCCTCCTCCTCTTCTTCCTCTTCTCCAACAATCCGGCAACCCCGACACCACCCCGTGCCGGGTAACCCCGATTGCCACCCCGCCGGCAACCCCGATTGTCGCCCGACGCCGGCAACCACGATTGCCGCTGGAGCCGCCAGACGTCATCATCGCTATCTCCTACCTCGCTGACAAGATCGACTGCGTCACCCATCGACACGCCGCCGACGCCTTCCCCACTTCGGGCCGCCACGCTCTAACGCCACGGCAGCCCACGTGTCATGCCTAATCCAACCGATTCATGATACCGGTATCCGGAGACCAGGGCGATTCCCACCACCGACGGCTTCCGTCCACCTCCAACGCCAAGATCCGATGGACAACCACAAGATCGCCGAGCTCCGATTTGCTGATTTCGTGAGGGAAATCCAGGCCAACTTCACCGCCCCTCCCCGGAGAAGCTCGACCAACCCGCTACGACGACCACCGGGACGACGCAAGCTTGGGCGCCGCCGCGAACGGACGACAACACCGCCCTCGACATCCACGGCGACCGGGTGGCCACGCCGCCGCCGACGACCGCAAAGACGCGACCATCCGTCGGCGGCGCGCGCCAACGGCAACCACGCCAAGTTGGGCGACCTCCTCGACGACACTCCTACCACGGTTGCCACCAACGACAACGGTGCCTCCCGGGGCGCCGCCGACATCGTCCCCTCCTCGATCACAGACGCCGCAAGCAACGAGGACGCCTACCCCAAGGATGCCCCAACCGCCGCGCGACCCGATCGGATCGGATCGGGAGGCTACCACCGGCGTCCCACCGGTACTTTCGACGAAAAGCCTACCCAACTAGACCAACATCGCTACGGCTACTACAATGGCACGAGATAAGTTTCCGGTCACTAGCAACATCATCTTTGACATTGGGAAAATCTGGAGTGCCAACAAGGACGACTCAACGACGTCGCCCGACGTTGACGCTGACGTCTCCAACATCCTGGACAACAACGGCGACATGAACAACAACGACAACACCTGCGCCAACGGGGACGCCCTCAACACCGGTACCATCGACGACATCGCTAACAACATCAACGCTATCATCATGGGCGCCATGAATGGCAACGACGTCCTCAGGATGCCAACGCCGATGACGACCCCCGACGACGACTACGTCTTCACCATGCCTACCATCGACAACAACTATAAGGGCATCAACCACGCCGACACCCTCGCGGCCAACCTTGACACTGGCAACCACGACGTCCCCCACATGGGCGCCACGGCCGATGAGAACACCGATGCCCCCCAGGTGCCACCAAGAAGACGGTCATTCACTCGCCAACCTTCGACGACGACGATCTGCTACACCTGTTGGACATCCCGCCGACATCAACAATGGTAGAGAATACCATCAATCAAGCTACGAGATCCAAGAAAGGCGACACCATCAAGACCACGCCCGGCAAAAGATCGTGGGTACACTGCTACCCAACTGATGAGAACAGCACTCCTCTTTCTTTGGCTCCTCTGCTTCACCAAGATGACGCCTCGGGAGAATGGAGACAACATACCATGGTGCCCCACTCGCGGTTTTGGGACGTCCTTCAACGACGACACCAACAATCATTGCGACGTCGACTACGCGGCTTTGGCAGCAGGGGCGACTCGAGCCGTACCTATGGACCCGATGTTCCACGACATCTATGTCCATGACGACTACGCCAACAAGCCGTGGGCTGCAATGCACCAGGAGGCGCCCGACATACGGAGGACGACAACCCAACTCGCTCAAGAGATCGACACTTCCATCTTCAGCAAGTCTCGACTTGGGGCCTTTACCGACGACGACAAGAGGTACAAACCACCCACATCAACCCCTACATCGTCAACCTCGTCACACCCCGGAGGCTCCCGTTCCACCTCAACTTGTTACTTCAACGGACCACAAGCTCCATGGCCTCGCTGGAATCACGAGTTCCGGATGACGGCACCCGGCTTGGGCACCACTAGAGGAAATTGATAAGCCCTCGACAACCAAGGCCATTCGAGCGACATCCATTCAACTACAACATCAGATCTCCATCTTTGCCCAACAGATCGATATGTCACTGGTAGCGAAACCACACATGAGGATGCGCTCGTCAAAAGGGGGAGAGATGTCATGACCCAAAAAGGGATCGCCGGAATAGGGCCCAACAAGGGGGGGAACCGCGCCACCTAGGGTCCAAGGCCCAGCGCCGCATGCGCCTCATGGTCGGCCGCCGCCATCGTCCGTAAACGCCGCCACGCCGCCTGCTTCACAATTAAGTAAGGAATATTTAAGGAATAAAGATAGGAATAAAATAGGGAATAAATAGATTGCTTGAAAGAGGAATCTAATCTATAAGGAAACCTCTAGATCTTTCTTAGCATGCAAGTCTCTCTGACTATAAATACAAGGGAATGTAGTCGGTTGAATCTTAAGAAGAAATAAATTAAAGGGTAACTCCCAACAGCTCTACGGCTCTAGGCTCTCTCTCTCTCCCCCTCACCCACGCGCCGCCACCCCAAGCCGCCACCGCTGGTCGCCGCCACATCGCCGCCCTCGGGCGGCCGCGACGCCGGTGCCCCCGCCGCCCCTCCTCTTCTTCCTCTTCTCCAACAAACCGCAACCCCGATTGCCACCCCACGTCTTTAGGCAACCCCGATTGCCGCCCCGCCGGCGAACCCCGACAGCCGCCCACGCCGGCAACCCCGATTGCCGCCCAGAGCTGCCGTCGCGCCATCATCGCTATCTCCTACCTCGCCGACAAGACGGCCTGCGTCACCCACACCGTCCACGCCGCCGATCGCCTTCCCCCTTCGTCCGGCCGCTGCCCCCAACGCCGCCGGCAGCCACGTGTCATGCCTAATCCAACCGGTTCATGACATTAGTCCTCCGTGAGGGCTTGTTGTTCGCCGATGTGGATGTGGAAGGTGACGCCGGCGCCGCACATCGAGAGACGTCTTGTTATCCGGCCCGAGGTCCACCTCCACCGAGGTCGTGGTCGAGACGTGACATTGTTTTTTTTTTCACGCTTAAGCCGCCGCGCCCAATCAATCGAACTCGAGGAGGCAACTCTGCCTGCAAGCCCTAGTCAATGTAAAAGGTGCATATAAAATAGCAACCCCGATTTATCTTGTTAGATTTAATCTGCGCTCGACCATAATTTAAATAAAAAACATTACAATTCTCATATTAAATATTAGGTGCCATAGAATGACTAATCTTTTGAATGCAAAGTTGACTAGAGATTAACTCACCATAAATAAAGAGTTGACTGAAGTGGAGGTTGATCCACCATAAATAGATTGCTATTTATGGATGCGCATGGAGGAGTACCATGCCACCATCACAATTCAGAATCCATGTATTCACGAAAAAATTCAGAAGCCATGAGTGGAGACGGGGCCAACTAGCACCCGCGCTTCGCAGCTTACCCCCAGCCCCTCTAGGAGATCCCACGCGGAGTCTAACACTCCATTGACATAGACGACGCCTAGCAAGTATTTGAGGAAATGCCTCCAAGAGAATCTACTCCCTAACACACATATCTAGCTCGCATCCTTCCATGCGTAGATGCGTTGTCTCGCCTTCACTAACAAGGAAGCAACAGTGGCAGTCAGTCTCCTCCACTGCTTTTCCTGTGCTGCCAAACTACCGGCCGAAGAAGGTGATGGTGGAGAAGCATAAACTTACAAATTCACTACAATGTCGAAGTTCACTGTGGTACCGCAATTTTCGTAGCCTTAACGGTGGCTCGATTTGATGTCATCACTTCCATCGAGCAATCCTCAACATAAGGACTTGTGCTAGCATGTCGAAGGTATTTTGAGCAACTACTTTGCAATCGAATGGTTTTTTTTAAATACCACACACAGTACAACGCAGACGTCCACACACTCATCATGCACACGTTTGTAAATCCTACCCTATGAGCACCTTCTGAATTTGTTCAGAAAGACACTAGAACCTATGATTGCATTACACATTAGTTCTAAAAGTCTCTATCAATCAATGATGCTTCATTAACTTTTGCAAGCACAAAATTAGTAGTATTACATTACATTGAGAAGATGTTTTGCCCATTAACTAATGTATTTTCTAATTTATACGTACTTTCTTCATGTGCTGCATAAGTATTTTTGCATTTAGTCCCTCGATGTTGATTTGACTAAATCTAACCCCATGTGTGAAGGAGGATTCATTTTTATTTCCTTGTTTTCTAGCTACAAGTCAAGCAACTTCACAAATTGTTGGGTCATACCATATTCATATGGGCCAAGGCCCTAGAAGAGGCCCAACTAGCCCTAGCATAGTGACTTGTAAATCTATCCCCCACCGAGGGTCGCTTATAAATCTCCATTGTCCATATATAATGACAAGTGCAAGGGGTTCTAAGTTCTCTCTCTTCCAACCCTAAACCCTCCTCCTCTCCCCAACACCAGTTCGGAACTAGAGTTCCAAATATAGGTTCTGAAAGTATATTAAAATTAACAAGGATGCATTTTTTTACATGAGTCCAAAACTGCTAAAAACTTATATAGCACTACATGTATTCGGCATATTTGCTCTAGCGTCTTGTTCATTTCCCTTCCCAACTACAATTTATTATCTTAATATTTCCAGAGTTGGGTAACAGCCATAATTAGCATCAGTGGGTCACTTCGTCTATACGCGAACCACTACATGTCGAGAACCAAAATTACCAAAATTAGTCCTCCGTGAGGGCTTGTTGTTCGCCGATGTGTATGTGGAAGGTGATGCCGGCGCCGGAGAGACGTCTTGTTGTCCAGCCTCGAGGTCCAACTCCACTTCGTAGGTCGTGTCGAGAGGTGACATTATATTGCTTGTTTATTTGTGTGTTTGTTTGCTACGTCGTCGCCCGCGCAGGCATAGTCACAACTCAGAAGACGACCATGCTCTGATATTTGTAGCGAGAAAATATGTGCCGATCGGAAAAAGGGAAGTCGCTCGTGTTCGAGTCGGCACGGGAGGAATTGGCATTGGCCATCGTCTCGCCTCGGAATAGGGATACGAATACGAATTGAACGCGTGAAGAGCGAGGGAGCGCTGGATGGAGCTCCGCTACGTGCTGCCGCCCCGCCCGCTGCTGTGTCGTCGCCGAGCATAGCCGCTGCGTGTTTAGCCAGCGCCAAAGATCGGTGGAGTCAAGCAAGACGTCCGCTGAAACTGCACCAAATAGGGACGAGGTCGCGCCCACCGGAGCCATGCCATCGTGTCGGCGCGGCGCCACCACCGCCCGGCCACGGAGGAGGGCAGCGGTGTAATGGCGGGGACACGAGCCGCGCCACGCGTCACGCCGGCGCCCGGCGACGACGACAAATTATCCCGCTGTGTTGCACCCTGCCTAGCGTCCATATTTAGGTTACGATTGTAAGAATTGGACCCCTTAGTTCATTTCATTCATCAATACAAGTTTATATAGGTTACAAGTGACTCGTCATCTATGACCGATCGGTTCAAGAACATATGACTCTTTGTTTCATATTCTAACATCAATGTCTAATTGGCTTCCGGTGTTTCATATTCTAATACCCTCCCGCCAGCCTCAACCCGGAGAGGATCGAACGTTGAGACCCGGAGCGAAAAATTGATGAAGACAAAGAAGGGGCGTGCCTTTAGTGAAAATATCGGCATACCGGATAGAGGTGGGGACATGAAGAACTCGAACATCACCAACAAATGACGTGCTCCCGAACAAAATGAAGATCAATTTCCACATGCTTGGTCCTCGGTGATTAATCGGATTGGACGATAGATACACGGCACTTATGTTATCACAATAAACAAGAGTGGCACGTGTCAAGGGACGATGGAGTTCTCCCAAGAATTGACGGCCAGCCAACAAGCCTCGGCGGCAAAGATTGGCAACCCCTCTATATTCAGCCAAAGACTAGATCGAGATACGTGTGTTGGCGCTTGGAAGACCATGATACAAGATTGTCACCAAGGAACACACAATATCCGGAAGTATGATCTTAGAGTGTCCGGGCAGCCCGACCCAATCGGCATCGAGTAGACTACCAAATCATGTGAACGGTGTGGGACAAGGTGAGTCCAAAATGTATGGTACCCCTTGATATATCGCGGTAATCCGTTTAATGAGAGCGAAGTGAGACTCACGAGGATCATGCATATGTAAGAAAGCTTGTTGAACGGGATGTGCAATATCCGGGTGAGTAAGAGTTAAATCTTGAAGGGCACCCGCAAGACTACGATATAACGTAGGATCTCGCAACTAGTGGTCCATCTTGAGCGCACAACTTGGATTGGACCTCAATTGAGTGGAGCACGAGTTACAATTGGACATATTTGCCTTTTCCAAAATTTCAGAAGCATACTTGGCTTGTGAAAGGAACAAACCTTCTGATGATCTGTGAGCTGAAACCCCTAGGAAATAGTGCAGTTGGCCAATGTCATGGAGAACTCTTGCTGAAGAGAGCGAATAATTCGCTGAAGAAGAGACTGCGATGATGAAGTGAGTATAATGTCATCCACATATACAAGAAGGTAGGCCATATTTGTTCCATCACTCGAATATGAAAAGTGAAGTATCACACCGAGAAGCCCGGAAACCAGTTGAAGTAATGAACATTTGAAACGACCGTACCAAGCCCGTGGAGCTTGCTTGAGGCCATATAAGGCTTTGTTCAGCTTGCATACATAATCAAGGTGTGCTGAATCAACAAAGCCAGGGGGTTGCTGACAATAAACGCCTCACTAAGTGTGCCGTGGAAGAAATGCATTTTGACATCCAATTGATGAATATGCCAATCGGTGGAGATGGCAAGAGATAACACAAGGCGTCTCGTCTTGTTACAACAAGATTGAATGTTTCATCATAGTCAAGGCCTTGTTTGTTGAGAGAATCCACGCACAACCCAACGAGCTTTGTATCCGGCAAGAGTGCCATCGGCATGGAGTTTACGACGATAAAGCCATTTGCCCGAAACAATGTTAGCATTTGATGGAGGTGGCACAAGATCCCATGTTCGCTTTGCAAGAAGAGCCCCATTTGATTAACGTTGGGTGGAACAAAGAACAATGGGTGCTTTGGAGGAGCGTTGAGCGGCAGGATAACACCGATGTTGCGGTTGCTTGCCCTGGGCCCGATGTTGAAGCGCCAATCGTAGGCCCACCCGGCACCACCGACGTGGTGGTAGCAGCCTCTTTGCCCGCCAAAGCCAGGATCCGTTGGCATGGTGGTTGCCGATGAGGAGCCATGAGGGGCTGGTGCCGCAGCACGCCGACGCCGAGGTCACCACCGGGTGAGCCGGGCTCGGGCACCACCGCCCCGGTGAGCGGGCCGGCGATAGTGTGTTCAAGAACACCAAAGATAGCCGGATGTTGCCATGGGAATGACAAGAGACACCTCCCGATCATCTGTATCATCAAAAAACATCATATGCACTCAAAGGTGCCGTGAGGTGCGAGCAAATGGGAACTGTTGCTCATCAAAGGTGACATGATCGGGAGATGAATACACGGGTTTGTGGAGAGGTCTAAACAACGATATCCCTTGTGATTGTCGGGGTAGCCAAGAAGAACACATTCGACGAGATCTTGGTGCCGCTTTGTGTGCCATGGTGGCGTAGAGATATTGGGGTAGCAACGACAAATTCGAACACGCGAAGATGATCGTATTTGGGTGGAGTACCAAAGAGAACTTGGTGTGGGGTGGGATTTTGAAGTGTTTTGGTTGGGTGGAGGTTGAAGAGATGAGTGGCGGTGCGAAGAGATTCAGCCCAATAGGTCAGGGCATCGATGCTTGGAATAATAAGATGCGTATAATGTTATTAATTGATCGAATGACACGCTTCGGCTTTGCCATTCGTTGGGACGTGTGAGGACGTGAAAGGCGAAGATGAATACCTTGTGCAAGAAAGAATGAGTGAGCAAAGATTGTTGTCAAATTCACGACCATTGTCGCATTGAAAAAACTACACACGACGGTTGAAGTGAGTAAGGACATAGCTATGAAAATTGCGCGCAAGGCATTCAACGTGTCGATTTAAGAGCGAGAGGGAAAGTCCACAAATAGTGAGTAAAGTCATCCAAACACACGAGATAATATTTACATCCGGAGATGCTCATAATAGGTGATGTCCACAAATCACAATGAATTAACTCAAAAGGTTTGATGCACGCGACGTAGAGTTTGAGAAAGGTAAACGACTATGACGACCTAATTGACGGGCATGACAAAAGCGAGGTGTCATGTGAATTAGGTGTAACCGAAATGGATTTATTTGAACGCAAACGGGATAAAACATGAGCACCGGGATGCCCCAGACGCCGATGCCATGTAGTTTCCACAACAAAGAAGGAGGGCATGTGGAGTGGCGGGCGGACGGAGGAGGAACGGGTAAAGATCTCCGTAGCTATCACATCGGTGGAGCACCGCTGGTTTGAAGATCCTTCACGGATAAACCAAAAGGATCAAATTCAACTGAGCAAGGTAAATTGACGAACGTAAATAAGATTTGTTATAAGCTCGAGACACAAGAACATTAGGAAGATGTAACAACCAGTCGATGTAGGGAAGGAAGTTTGACCGTAACAAAAATAGGTAGGGTGGAACCATTGCCAACAATAATGTTGGATGGAGAGTTAGAAGTAGTAGCAGTTGATGGAAGAAAGATTAACGGAAGACGAAGAAAGATGTGAAGATGCACCGAGTCCATATACCAATTTGCTTCGGGTTGTTGCAGCGTCATGGTGTTGAGGGCGCTTGCCGAGCAGCCTTCGATTCCGTGATACAATGGGATTAGTAGTGGGCGCGCCGGTGCCATAGACGGCCGGGGGCACCGCCACCGTAGCTCGGGGCGCCGCCCATAGCCGGGAGGAGGATGTGCCGCAAAAATTGGCGTGCGTGAGCCCCGGAATGGTGGCTGACCCGGACGAGCACCAAGGATGCCCGGCCGGACCGAGGCCACATTTGGAAGGAACCGCCTCCGTGGATGAAACCATGGTCTTGACCGCGCCAGAGTTGTTGAAGTTAGCACCCTTGCCTTGACCTTTGTTTTTCCAAGGGCGAGAAGGGAGAGAACTCGCGATCCGAGGATGGTGGAGCCACGTGTGTCCGCACCTTGGGCATGACAGGGGCCTCGCACCTTGGGCATGATAGGGGCCCGCACCTTGGGCATGACAAGAGCCGTGGGCCGGCGTAGCGATGGCAACCTCGATTCCTCCAACGCAAGGAGGGACCGAAATCAAGGAAGGAGGGCAAACGGATCTTTAGTCTTCAAGATGGAGGCCATGCTGCGGAGAGGCGCATTGACACCGCGAAGGAGAGCGAGCAGCAGGGTGTTATTTTTTTTTCGCGACCGGGCCATTCACCCGTTTTTCATTAAGAGGAGGAAAACCAAATCCAAATACAAATAGAGTTCAAGATGCCGAGTGGACATCAAAATAAACGAAAAGAGAAACAACAACCTATCTACCGAAATAAACTTTGCGATTACATGATGAACAAACTATGCGACCAGACACGGAGGGCAAACTACATCCACTCAGGCCCCAAGGCGCCGCTTCTTGCCTAGAAGGAAGCGCTCCATGCCCTCCCTATTCACCTCAGCAAGAGGCCCCGTGAAGGCAGACTGCAACTCGTCAAAGGAGACCGCATCCTCATGCTCGGCCTCGACCTCGATCCCCATCTTCTTGAGCGTAACCCTCCTTGCCCGGTCCTCCGCCTGTGGAGCCTAGACCCACTCTTTGCAGCGAGTCGCGGCGGCGCGTTTCGATTGGCCCGGAGGCGTCTCCCGCGCGGCGCGTCTTCCTCAAGACCGGCGTGGAGTATCGATGGCTCCAGCGGCCTCGTGAAAGCGGCTATGAACTCGCCAACCGACGGCGGGAGCACCGAGCTCGAAGGGTGTGCGGTGCACCCATCCGCCACCACGGGCATCGCGCCACCAACGCCGTGCACCGAGGTCAACCGCCGGCAGCCGGGCACACGCGTGCTCCCGAACCCCGGGTGGTGAGGCGGGAGCTGCCTGCGGCGTCCGACACGACGGTGACTAGTGGGACCGCGAGCTCGGCCTCAACCAAGTCAGCCCACCCGGTCGTCCACCGGCCCCGAGCGGAGGCCGAAGGAGGCGTAGAAGCAACTCGTCGCAGCGACCTCATCGGGCATCTCCAAGAGAGGCGGGCGCGCGATGAGGGAAGCCGCAAGCTCATCTAGCATGGGGTCCACCCGGTGGGGGGGACACCGCAGCCGCCCCGCCCCGGCGTAGCGGTGGCGGCGCCGACGAAGCCACCGGGTCGGGCCCACCCTGCATCACCGGCCGATGGTGGTGGCGTCGATGTAGGCTCCTCCCTGCAAGCGGCGGCCGCGTGGCGGCGACACGAGGGGCCGGGAGCACCGTGGCTGTCGAACTAGGGCCCGCAGAGGGCCTGTGGAGGTGGAGCCCCGGCGAGAACGACAGCACCACTCCCGACCCGCAAGGCCGAGCGACCACGCCGACCCCGCTCCGGCCCTTCAGCGGCGCCCGACATGCCCGCGCGGCGGCAAAGCAACGCGACGGGGAGGTGCAGAGCGCGTGCACATGCTCGCCCGAGAGGCAAGCAAGGTCCGACTAGGTCCGGGCGGAACTGCCCTCCCGCGGTGAGGGCGACGGTGGGGCCGGGCGCATGCGGTGCCGCTGGGGAGGACCTCCCGCCAGCCGTGGACGGTCCGGAGGGGAGGCGCGACGGTGGGGCCCCAAACGCAGGTGGACGGGACGCCAGCCCTGCCACCTTGGGACCGTGCCGCACCTGCGCGCCGAGGCGCTGGTGGGACGGGACGCGGCTGGCCTGCCGCGCCTTGTTGTTCTGGTTGGCGGCGGCGAGCGGCCGCAGTGCACTGTGTCGACTCGCCGGAGGTCATCTTCTTCTTGCCGCGGGCGGCCGCCTGCGTTATCACCGACAGGCAGATCCAAGTCGGCCAGCCCATCAGCAATATCTTTGAGACGTTGGGTACTCGAGCATCGGCAGATCGCCTTGTGCAAGAGCACGGAATTTAGCTTCGAGGGCCATGGCCCGCGATGCCTTGTTGTCGAGGAAGAGGTTGGCTGCCTTGGTCCAGACAGTGTGAGCAGAAGCACCGTTCTCCATTATCATGCGCAACACGCGAGGTGATGACGATGAGTAGATCAGCAAGCGAACTGATGGCGCCAATGGCATTCTAGTCGTCTTCGTTCATAGTGGAAGAACGTAGGAAGAAGGAAAGGTTAGGGAGAAAAAGGACCAAGATGTGACTAATACCATGTAAGAATTGGATAGTAGAGGGAATACACGCTTAGACATGGCTTCTGTCCAGGATGAGCACAAGAACGAGATTGACCAAAGGCCAATGCGCGGCTCTCCACGCGCAGTAGCCTGTAGCCGGCCGCGACGAGGAAGGAAACGAGGCTCCAAAATTCAGCCACCACGGACTATCTCCATCAAGTCCACATGGCCGCCTCGACTGGTGCATCTATGGCTTCTAGCATGTTATCAGTATTAGAATATGAAACACCTGAAGCCAATTAGACATTGATGTTAGAATATGAAACAATGAGTCATATGTTATTGAACCGTCATAGATGAAGAGTCACTTGTAGCCTACTCCCTCCGTCCCTAAATGTTTGTCTCTAGAAAACCGTGTTTCCTCACACGCTTTCGCTTCCCGACTTGGCCACTGGGTCATCCTAGAGGACAGAGAGCCGCGCGTTGCCGGAGCTCCGCGTCCGGTACAACAACTAGGTCGAGGGCTTCCACATCGCCTTCTGTGGCCATAGGCAGGGTCGCCAGCAGCCCGCTCCGCGTCCGGTACAACAACTGGGTCGAGGGCTTCCACATCGCCTTCCATGGCCATAGGCAGGGTCGCCAGCAGCCCGCTCCGCGTCCGGTACAACAACTGGGTCGAGGGCTTCCACATCGCCTTCCGTGGCCATAGGCAGGGTCGCCAGCAGCCCGCTCCGCGCCCGCCGCCACCAGTTCCCTTCTCCTGCCTCACCACATCCCTTTCTCAGCGTGCTCGTGATGATGATGACAGAGAGCGCCGCAGCCGGGGCCGCCATGATGGAGACGCGACTCCGAGAAGGAAGCACGTCTGGTGTACATTCTGCGCGGCGAGCTCAGCGTCCCTCTGCGGCTCTATGTTGCGGCGGCGGCGGTGCCGTAGCGAGCGCCGAGACGTGGGGAGTTCACCAGAGGACGCAAGTGCGAGAACTACAACACAGCAGCGCGTACGTGTGCTCTGTGGCGGTGATGCTTGGAGCGGTGGTGATGCGCGCTGACAGGTGGGCTTGGGCACCACACCATGTCATCAAAACAAGCCAGCTTGGAGCCCCACATGTGCAAAACCACTAGCAAAACCAGCCTAGGGGTGACTTGTGCAGTTTTGCAAAGTTTGTAGTCCATAATATCTAGTTTTATAGGTCAGGGAGTCATGTGTACTACCCATAGGTCAGAGGGTTTTGTAGACTTTTTCCTACCATTTCATTAAGAAGAAGAGTTGTAAAATGAAACACACGCACCACCATACACCCCATTCACGCTTGTCAAAATAAAACACAATGATGGGCTTAACCGTCTGCTACAAGGAGCTGTTCAAGCTCCCTTGCTCCAGCTAAACACCACAGATGTGCTTCCTCTTTGATGTGTGTTATGATCCTCTGCAAGCTCCCTTGCTCCAAGGCTTTGGATGCCTGGTTGGCGACGCCCTGTTGAATACACAACCATTTCGCTGCTTCCATATCAACCATGTTCCCTAAACAATCTGGGAATTCAGGTTTGCATGAACAGGCACCAGGGATAGAACCGGAAGGTTTTGGGGCGATGGTGGACTTCAACTGACTGTAAACTGTGTAATTTAGCAACTCCCATTGAGCAATAGAATGGAAGTAATCAACAGAATGGGAAGGGAAAAAACAGTTCATTGAGTTGCGTAAAAGATACGAAGATATGATTCCTGCACGTGTCCCCATGCTCACAACAACAATGAACAGAAAACAATTGCTGGTAACACCAACCCTGAGTACAAGTTAGATTCAATACAAAACATCTAGTATTTGGGAACCTTTATTTCCTCATTCATTCAAACAGGACGACGGGGCAACATGCTTTTACAGGGGGGATCGAGAACGACTTCTTCAACTTCTCTACCTCCAAATAAGCATTAGAATAAGGCAGAAACTCAGAGAAATGACTTTGCATCAGATCGTTGATGGCAGTTGCGAGCTTTGGAATCTCCATGATCTCCTCATTGGTCAGCTTCCGAACAAACCTAGCCGGGCTTCCAGCCCAGAGTTCACCTGTCGGAATCCGCCTTCCTGGGGCCAATACAGAGCCAGCTTCAAGGATTGAGTTCGTCTCAACTAGCGAACCTTCCATGAGGATAGAGTGCTGGCCAATGATGCACTCAGGCTCGATGGTGCAAGAGCGCAGTAGACAGTAGGCGCCCACCGTCACATATCTGTCGACAAGGGTCTCAGCTGGAAGGCCTGTAAACAGCACAAATTGGTGATGAGATCAAGTTCAACCTTTCCTAACAGGTTACATACAGAGTATAGACACTATAATACAAGGAGGTGGAAACTATTCACGTACGTCCAGAACAAATTTGCATAAACACAGGGGAAATCTAATAAGGTAACTAAAATGGTGTCTATTGATAGACCCAATGGTGCCAAGTGAGGACCAAGGCTAAAGGAAAATTTGAACTTTGAACAAAACTAAATATCACCTGTGGGTTTCTTTTTATCAAATTTCAGTGCTTATATTCGCAACTCATGCATCATTTCCGTAAAAATAGCAAGGGATGCAATTACAATAATAAATAGATGTAATGAGTCAGTAGGCAAGTTTGCAATCCAACAAAGGTAAAAAAAAATTAACACTAACAGAGATTTCAAATCCATCTAAACTTAAACTGTCTGTCATGTGGCAAAGGCTGTATGCATGTTCAGAGTAAAGGGAAAGTACCACCCAGAAACCAGGGTTCACAAATTGATTCTAACAAATGTTTTTTTTTCCTACTATATGCAGGAGATCTGTGAATCAATATATTAAGAATACTAGTGCAGCTTATAATAAAATGCAATCACATCATGAAAATTTATGAACAAAGCTACGGACCAGTAAGAGAAATTACCTATTCTAAATAAAATATACGTATAGTGATATAAACATCACATTCAGCAAAAAATGGCATTAAGTACAACAAGTATATTCATGTATATACGAGCACATGTCTAGCAATCTAGACAAACAGGTTCAGGATTAGAGTTAATTTACAGAAACTAAAAATCAATGCACAAACTTCCTCAGTTACCATGCTCAGGATCTAGCATTTTAACTAACATGATAAAAGTTTTTTTAGAACAAACATGATAAAAGTTAAATGTTAAGTCACTGATAACAGCTTAATTTGTTACTCATGTTAAACAGCAACTAATCTTGTTAACCAAATTAAACTGTGAAGACATGTTCCAGAAAAGTCAGCAAAATCTTATGGAACAATTTATGGTAGACTCTGTTCAACACATTCAAAAGCCTACATAGGTGCACGAAGGAAGCAGCTATATTCAAAAACAACTTCAATCTGTACTTTGAGTTGCCTGCTGCTTGGTGACCTCATGCTAATAAGCAACTAGGAAAAAGTAGATCCGTCAGGCATCTTTATCATCTCACAAACTGGTTTGCTAGAAGTTTTACTACAGAAATTCAGATGAACCATGACGATCTGTTCCTAAAGGAAAAAAAAATAGGTTTTGTCTAAAGCATCAAAGATCAAAAGTTTAGTTACAATTAAAATATTACGATGATCTGTTTTATAGCTGCTCTGATTAGTGTTTTCCCTCTGGTCTCAGTTCAAGTCTTTCCCACTTGATAAAACAAACAATCATCCACATATACCAAACTTAAGTAATGGAGCCGAAAAAACATTGATAAGCCCATTAAGCACGTGCTTATGTCTCATATAAGGATCATGCTGAATGTTAATTCTGCCAAGGTAGAGAAAGCAAAGAACACAATCATGAATCATGAATTCAGGTACTAAACATGTTATGGCTGAAAGAAGTAGACAGGGGTAAACAGAGTTCCAAGAGGAGAAAGTTTTGTTTGTTTACTTCAAAATGTTTCTGGGCATACCTCATGAGCAGAAAAAGTATATTCTTATGTACCAGGAATTACAAAAAAAAAAAAAAGTTCAAGGAGAAATTATTTGGAAATATCCCAGATGAACCCAGCCAGGAATCAGTTCTATGGTAGTGAAGGCGAATTTAGGTTGTGCAGTGAGGAAAGTTGCAGAACATGACAGAAGACACGAATGATGGTGGCGCAGAGGATGAAACTAGGGTTTTGTACCACAGGAAATGGGAGTGCAAACTACAGAATGCCAGACAAACAGACATATCTATTGACAATGAGGCACATGTGACAAGAGTGGAAAAAGTACACGATAAAATAGCACAATCTTTGAGTGAACCAAAATAGTAAACAAAACTTCCATAGCAGTCTGACATAGCTCCCTCTAATTGTAAAGTACCTTTTGAGCTCACTGAAATTGATGTTCTTTTGCACCACAGAGCATTACAAGTTCAGTGACCTCCAGTGTAGTACATGGATGTCCAATAACAGGCTAGCTAGTGGATCATCAGTAGTCTAAGAAAATTATTGTGAGGTACGAGAACTTGTATATTACCAAAGATAGTAATTTGACATTTTGCTATGAGATTGCAAGCGTAATAGAACAGTACAATACTATATCGAAAACAACTAAGTGCCCCTGAGAATTCCATGAAACATCTCGTGATTGTGAACAAACTCACGTGCAACCTTAGTTAATATGGATCCTTTTTCCATCTAAATGAATCAAAGATTAACTTAATGCACGACTAATGTAATTGGACAGCAAGAGCATTTTTTACAGGTAAACACAGTTCAACTTTCCTTAACAACCTGCTATGCAGTATCCATTTAGTACGAGATTAACCATGGAATGGAGCAAATGTTAATGCTGATTTGCACACAAAATTCGTAAATCATTCAGGGCAACTAACTCCTTAGAAACACACTGGTTCAGTTCAGTCTCAAGCTGCGCAAGGCATCATCAAATTACAAGCCACGCCTGACAGTTCACTACACCAACCGAAATGAAAACAGTTCCCACCGTGTCCTAGATCCCCTATGAAATTCAGGAAACAGTCCTACGCCTAGGGACCAGATCTAGCATTTCGAGTGATGAGGGGTGACCTGTGGGCGCCGCCCATGCGGCATGGAGGACGCATCGCTCCTGGACGTTGGCGCAGAAGCCGAGCGTGATCTTGTTGAGATCCCCCGCAGGACGGCGCCGCTCCAGACAGAGGCGCCGTCGTGGACGGTGACCTGGCCAGCGAGCACGGCCTCGGGGGCGACGTACGCGTCCACGGCCACCTTGGGCATCCACTGCCCCAGAGGAACGAGCTGCCGCTGCCCGCGGTAGTCCCACCGCACCCGATCCGCGCCCACGGCCGCGGCGGCGGCGGCCGCGCTGGGGGCGGCGGCGGGGCGGACGCCGCGGCGGGGGCGGTGGAGGTGGCCGAGAGGAGGCGCCGGAGGGACGGCGCCGCCGCGGAGGCAGAGGCGGTGGTGCGGCGGGAGAGGCGCGCGAGGAGGCGGCCGCCATGGTGGTGGTGCTCGTCGTCGTCGGAGGTGGAGAGGAGTGGCCGTGCGCGTGGGGGAGTGGGCGGAGCGTGTGATGGGTTCGTGGGGACGTTCACCACCAGCTGGTGGACCGGATGTTTGGGCTGGGCCCTTATGTGCAAATGGGCCTGTGAAGTGTGATTCGCTTAGCACGTAACATTTAGGGCGCGTTTGGCTCGCTTCGAGATGAGCCAGGTTGTCTCGAGACAGCCAGCTATAGGCAACCAGCGCCGTGGGCATGCACCATGGTGGCGCGCTTGGTTACCGTAGTAATAGAGCCCGACCGCCGCGGTGAGTTCGTTTGGTTTGCTGCATGTATGCATGCCTTGTCTCACCGACATGCCCCAGTACGCACGCCGCTTGCGCCGGGCGTGAGCCCGGCCACGGAGAAACGGAGGAAAATGTCATTTCTATGGATGCAGGCTGGAGGATGGAATTTGCACGCCACGAACCAGGCTCCGGTGGGTGTCTAGGGGAACCAAACGGCCGTCCGTTGCACCCCACGGGCCTGGCTGACCCAAATACGAGGAACCAAACGCACCCTTAGCTGCCTGTACATGTTTGATAGAGTCTCCGATTTTCTACCACACGTTGTTGTCGGACATTTTAGAAA
This sequence comes from Hyparrhenia diplandra, assembly GCA_015847255.1. NCBI lineage: Eukaryota > Viridiplantae > Streptophyta > Magnoliopsida > Poales > Poaceae > Hyparrhenia > Hyparrhenia diplandra. Next base: position 67,250 of record JADLZK010011453.1, on the reverse strand, counting down.
TAATAAAGTAATAATTGTATTTTTGGCTTTCAAAAAAAGTCATTTGTTTGAGTTTGAGATATATGTTCTTGAATTGGTTCCGATCAAAAAATTGTCAAGATAATGAAATAATTCAAGAAAAACAATAAAATATTTGATCAAATTATAAGTGATGGAACATATTTTCTCGGATGCAACGTGCTCACGTTGGAGAGAGACAATGAACCATTACCTACCAATATATGATATGATTTGTTCCACATCCTGAATGCTTCGATCGGTAGACCGACCCCTAAAGTTTGAAAAGCCATATAAACTGAATTAAGAGGAAAAAAAGGATCATATAGTATGGAGAAGGGTAAGGGATTGTCTACGAGATCAGTGAATTTAACATGAATGCATCCCTAACGATGGAATGTGTTCTCGTTCAGTTCCAAACCGAGGGCAGTAGATGGCTGTACTAACGATCCGTTTGGCATGGTTTCTCCATCGGCTCTTGAAGCCATGTGAAACCGTCTTGGACTAAACAACATAAAAAAATACTTAAGGAGGCTATTAAATCATGCTCTCATAAAGGATATGTGGTGGATGGAGGTGAAAATAGTGTCTTCACACCATTGCCATGATGTGGAGCTGTTTTGTGAGATAGTTTAGGAAAATAGCTCCAGCTTGATGTATCGTTCATGGAGCTAAAGTTAAAAAAAAGGCTTCACCGCGAAGTAGAGTCGTTCTCGACCCAACTGGTGAAATAAAGATTATATGGCTACATCTCTTCTCTACAACTACAACTAAAACACACCAAAAGTTAACGTGCACCGGGCTTCACCATGGTGCTGCCATGCATCGCGTCCGCCCCGGCTTCCACAACCTCCGTCCGAAAAAATAGCGCCGCCCCACCGAAAAAAAAAAAAAAATTCCCCGCCAGGTGTGTTCAATCCTATCCCTCCCTCCCCCCTCGCATCCCTCGTCAAAACTCTTGTGCCCTGCGGCCCCCGCACAGTGCCCCCCACCGGCCTCGTGCCATGCCTGCTCCCACCGCGGCACCGCGGACGCGCCACCGTTGGGCCGGGCCCGACGTCCGGACCCGCCCCGACGCAACGCCAACCCCGCACGTGACGCCGCCTCGGCCGCACAAGGCTCCACCGCCGACGCTCCGGCTACTACCGCCGCCCGCCGCTGCCGGGGCGTGGGAAGGCGGGTCGAGCAGCGGCGGGTCATCGCCCGCGTGCCGCGTGCCATCGGCGTGGGCACGCCCGGCGGCTGTGGCGGTGCCCGCCCGCGCCATCGAGGTGGCCGGCGTGGAGTTCGCCCGTGCGACGGTCGCGGTGGCCAGGGCGGAGCTGGCTCGGGCGTGCCGCCGTGCCCCTGTGCCTGCAGCCGAGTCGTGCGGGAGAAGAGGAATGACGTGATTGCCACCATCTGCACCGGGTACTGGGAGAGGTTCGCTATGAGTTCCTTGAGGAGAAAAAACGCCGCAGCGGGTACTGTATCCTCGTACTTTACGGTCCAGTTCTCACGTTCGTTCGGGAAATCAAGCGCGCATCCAGGGCTTCCGCCATCGGCCAGCGTGCCATGGGCCCATGCGTCCGCATCCAGAAACAGCATGCGCGAGAGGCAGAGCAGGAGAGAGAGAGTGGCCAGCGGCGGGCCCCACGTTTAAACTATCTAAAAAAAGCCATAACTCACAAACTAAAAACCCAAATTAAATACCGATTGCACCATTAAATTCGTTTCAATAAATCCTTCAAAATAAGATCACACATGAATATATTTAAATAAAATTATAAAATGGATGGACCCCACCCTTGATAGTTGGTATAGAGAAAAAGATATAAAAGAAGCGTAAGTTTGGGGAGATAAGATCAGAAAGGAGGGAATCTTGATGACTAGGATGTATAGATGGAGTAAATAGAGAATACGAGTGCGATAGTCTAAGATGTTTGTGGAAATGCTAAGCATGTCCATATTGGTTGCAGTATATAACAGGTGTGTTCTTGTTATACATGTGTCAGATTTGCATCAACTGCAATTCTTTAGCTACGAACAACATATGTTGTGTGCTATCATGATTGATAGGCGCATTACTGATATTAGTACTTTTATTGAATTACACTTTAATTCTGATGGAGGCTTAACGGTAGCTTTTGTTTTTTTGGAAAAGTTATTTGTAGTGCTCATTGCCGCACCTAATTAATTTCTTCTCAAGAATGATACATTTTTGTAAGTGTTCAAGCACACAAAAAATTATTAGGAACCAACAAGGTTAGATCATATCCATCTCTTTGACATGTTTTATATGCCAAGAAATAATGCTTTGGTGCTGATTTCAGGAAGCTTCAGGCTATATTTTTCCTTTTGTCAGAAGATCTACCTTTCTAAGTACTGTAAGACTTCCACACCAATTAGCTAATTATTTCCAAATTTTAACTTTGACACAATTTTGATCATGTGGTTGTATGTTCCGTGACCAAATGTCAAGCAATGAATAGTCCTTTATGAGTTACGACCAATACATTTGACATTTGCTACTACGACCAATTCATTTGATCCTATCTACCTTGCAGGCATGCTTCCGTCTACCACTATATGTTGGTCATCAATCTATAATATACTTGTTTGCATCACGGTGCGTTGAACATCTACACTATTTTCCACTATCAGATAGTAGTAGAAAATTGAGCGGTACCAGTTAGTTGGAATCTTTGTTAGCATATAGTAATTCAATATCTTTGATTATTCCTGTCTCAATCTGATTAGACGCCAGATTGTAGTGAACCTACTTAAATTCGTAAATATCGTTCCTGCAATAGGTTACTCCCCACAGGAAGTTTCAGTTCAGGCTTGCACTCTGAAACTTGCTTGCTTAAGAAATGGACGTCTACTCAAGATGTTGTGTTTGTTCCTGCAATAGGTTTCTTCCCGCAGGAAGTTTCAGTTCAGGCTCGCACTTTCAAACTTGCTTGCTTAAGAAATGGGAATACTGAACAAATGTAAAAAAAGTTCTTAATTATTTAAAAGAACTGTTATAAAATTGGAACATGCCTCAGTATGATCATATTTTTTAGTTGGAACACTTATTCCTAATCTCCTGCCATGTTTCTTTGCCCTATCTTCGGATGATGGCGCAAATCAACACAAAACTAAGCTATGAGACTATGAAAACTTTTTATCTTTTTGTTTGATTTTTCTTAAGAAATTCAAAGGCTTCAGAAGTTATTGCTATATGTTCTTTAGAATAGAACTTGTGCTTATTTCTAATCTGTGTGCAATGAAACTAACACAGAGCCTCATTTGCAGGCACAAGGAGAGAGATCGAGTAATGACAACCTTCAAAAGTGATGCTTTGGTGGTTCTTTGTCAGTACAAGCTTTCTTGCCGGTACAAGCAGTTGGGGTTCAGGGTAACCAGCGAACCCACTCCAGTGCTGTTGTTTTAAGGGCAATCACCAGTGAGGATGGCATGACTACAGATTGGTATGTACCTGTGAAGCTCCAACTCTGTTCCACCTTTTCCCTAGCACACTTTAGGTATGTTCTACTAATCCTTTTCTAAAAAAAAAAAAGGTATGTTCTACTGATATTCTGTTACAGACATACATATAAGTTTGTTATTGATCTTCCACACTCTTATCACTCTAGAGTCTGGAAACAATAATAAGCTCTCATGTATTCATGATCTAATTGGTTACAATTGTAAAAAAATTGTAAATGTTTGCATGAAACACTAAACATCTGCATTCTTTGGTGGTTTGCCTTTTGTTTGCTTGTTGCCCTTGTTGACCAACTTGAAATTCTCTAGGTGCTCCCTGATAAGGTCAACCATTTGGTGTTGCTTTATTTCAAGCCATCTTATCTGTGTGCCAACTGCAGTGTGCTAATGGTGCTATCTTACAATGCATCTTGAATATGTTGAATAGACTAACCTTTTGCTGGTGCATGTCTTTTCGTTTGAACCAGACAAATTGTTGGAACCAATATAATTATATTCTCTGTCATGCTAAGTTGTTTGTTGCCCTGGTGGTCACCCTCTTGCAGCACATACGCGGCAGCTGATTCGGTTTCGTTTTTCTATGCGAATCACTTTCGTATTATTTTAGTACAAAAAAAAACTGTGTTCCTCCGTCTTGGGTTAGCCCAAAGTTTATGTTACTCATCGACTAGGCCCAATGTTAAAGCTTGACTTGTAGACTCTGTCACTCTGGGCCTCTGGGGTTGGAAGCCTAACGGCGATGGCAATGACAGTTACTGAAGCTGTATTGTGAAACTCTACTGAAGTGCTCAAGCCGGATCTTGCAATAGATGGAAAAAAGGGAAAGGTACCCCGGAGTGCATTCACTGTGAAAACAATAATGACCTGTTGATCTGTTTGAGCACACATGAGTTCCCTTTGCTATGAAAAAATTTCATGCACTCCATAGCTAAGGGTCAAAGATCTTCAGAGACTTATATTTATGTAATATTGCTAAACGTCATGTTCATTCTGTTTTCTGGAACAATACAACACAAGTTCATGTAAACATTACCGTGGAATTATTTTTTTTCCGTTGCAACGCACGGCATTTACCTAGTAAGTATAAACAAGAGTGTTTGGTTGGACCCCAGGTCTTATTACCAAAAATGTGTCCGTGTGATGTATGGAACCTAATACATCTTAGAAAAATCGAATATCACCCATCATTTGATTTAAGGGGATGTTTGGTTCTCTACCAAACTTAGCCATGCGATGCTGTGGCGGGCAGCGTTGTGGTGTGGTGGAGGCGGTCGATATGGTCGCATACAGTTGCGCCACAGATTGCCACCGCTAAACGACAAAGAATAAGAAGAAAAGGACAAAAGAAAAAGTTGTGGCAGCCGATGTTTAGACGAGAAGCAAACGATGTTTAGACGAGAAGCAAACGCTGCCATGATTTCTCGCGGCGGCCACAGGTGTGACGTGGCAAAACGCGGTGTAAACCAAACACGCCCTAAGTTCTTCTAACTCATATATGAGCATGTATCATATAAATTCAGATCATATATCATATATGAGATACATATAATAACGTGAGAGCAATTTGATCAATAAAAAAGCGTGACCTTGGCTCCCATTTTATTAGATATACATATAACGTTATATGCATCTTCTCACGTCATAAATTCAGCCTGAAACGTGAGAGACAAATTCAGATCATGTCACCTTTTTGGTACGAGTAGCTGTCCACAGTAGTCGTGTGGAACGAGTGGCTTTGCCGTATGAAGCAGCATAAAAGTGACCTCAAACTGACAGAAGCCTGCCTGGGGGTCCACGGACCTTTGTCCTTGAGAGAGAACTCCGAGGAGTTTCTGGACGGATGATGAATAGCGTGTTTCTGTGTGTGTGTGTTTTTATAATAACAAAATGTTCAATTTTGTGTTGCGTGTGACCTCTCTAGCCGCAGCAGCACCCAAAGTGATAGCATCAGTGAGCACACAGTGCCAAAAAGGAGTACAGTGATGTTGGCATGAATGAACAAGTTGGATTTCTCAGTTGTTGGAGCAAGGGAAGCCGTTGAACAGAGGAGAAGAAGAGAGCCTGATCCAGGGATGAACCAACCAAGCAATACGGGGTACTAGTAGAATCGAATCGATAGCCAGTGGTGTTCATTACAGATGCTGAGACTGAATCAAGAACCCGACCATCATCACCATGTCGTCGTCTGAAATCGATGCACAACGAACAAGCAAAGGGGAAAAAAAAGGAACAGAGAACACCATAATAATCCCCTGAATACAACACACACTGCGGTATCCGGCCGGATTGTTCGCCGCAGTTATAAACAAATTAACAAGAGACACCACCAACAAACAGTAATACTAGTAGTACTTGTAGCTAAGGTTCATTCCATTTCCACGCAAGTACAGTAAGCAAACACGATGATCATCAAAGACAAAGAGTAGCACCAGTACATGATTGATGAGGAAAGAAGCTAGGTGGTGAAGAAGAAACCGTCCATCTCTGCTCTGCGCTGCTCCTATCCGGCGTAGATGTGGACGCCGATGGCGATGAGGAAGATGGTGATGAGGGCGAAGTAGAGGACGGCGTGGACGAGGATGGCGATGCCGCTGGTGTGCATGGTGCCGAAGCCGACGATGCGGCCGTGCGCGGGGAGCTGGAACAGCAGGCCCGGCGTCAGCAGCACGAACAGCACCGTCGCGATCACCACGGGGCCCCAGTCAGCCATGGGAGCTCTTCTCTGCGATCGATCGATGACCTTATTCCCCTTCCCCTCGACCTCGATAGATCTCTCTCTCTCTCTCTGTGTATTTGAAACTTGAATCGCCCTTGCTCTCTCTGCACGGCAGGTGAGGAGTGCGGGCGACGCTGCTCTCCTTCTCTGCGTTTAATAAGCCACTGCCACTGCCGCCCACCGGGGACTGGGCAGAGCAAACGGTCGGCGAGAAGAGCCAAGAAGAGTGTGAGTGGCTGACCCCTGGGTCCCGGCTGGATCCCAACTGGGAGACACGTTGGCGGACGCGCGGCGTGTCGCTGCCTGGTGCCTGCTCACTGCACGGACGACCACGAGGGACACCAGGCCACGGCCCGCGGGCCAAGCCCAAGCGGAGCCAGGAACCAACGGACGGACGGCGGTTGCACGTGAGGCTGAGCCCCAGGCCTCGGGGCTCGGGTTCCCGGCTACGCTGCCCGTGTCCGCGTCCACATCTCGAGTCATTTTGGACGGTGTGTCCCTCTCCCTCTCCAGTTCCATCAGGAGCGAGCCGAGCACACGGTTTCCCACTGTCTGTGTTCAACTCACCATTTCGTCTTGGCCGTTTCCACCCGTGTCGTGTGCAGGAACCGGCCTCGGGCGAGTCAGCGTCATCTCTCCGGCTCGCGGCGCCGCTTGGTCTCGTGCGGCTGCCGGAGCGCGCGCGCGCAGTGGCGCCGCGCGTTCCAACTTGGATTCCACCGCCCTGCCGTGTGGCTGCTAGTTAACACGGTACGTACAGCGCGGTAGCGGTAGGTGCTCGTGCTGTTGCCTTTACGGGTTGCTCTTTCGTCACACACGCACACGCACACCTCGCAAAAGCTAAGCCAAAAGAGACGCCAACAACGTTAGGTACCGACGTGGCCATCCATAAGGAACAGCTTAGCTATCTACGCACCGTTGTGTGTACTAGGCTTTTGCACCGCTGGTCAAGTCTCCGAAATAAAGCTGCCGACGACGAGAGAGAACATTACAACATCCACGCACCTCAACATCCATCTCTCATCTGTTATGCGTGGATGCAGAATAAAACAAGCAAATCAGGGCAAGATTTCCTTTAATTAGTAACAGGGAGGGATGCTTTGCTTCGGGCTTGCAGCAAACCACGCATCCTAACCCTGTCGTATTATCGCACTGTCGATGAATGGTAACCGATGCACCATACTTACGCCTTGCTCAGTTTTCGAATCCCTTTGGGCGGCGCCAGGCCTAGTGTCAGCAATCTCCCTCGTGCTCCTCCAGAGGAGGAAGCCCAGCCCAAGACGTCAAGGACTAGGAAGGAGAATTCTAAGTATTTCGGCCCACAGTGGTCCAGCTAAACGCCTGTGAGCGTGCAAGGGCGGGACGCCCTGTACTTAAGAGAGAAGAGAGCGTCGTTCGCCGGCAACATTGTATTGATCGAGTTCGAATCCTAACACGAGAGCCAGCTGTTCCCTGCAGCTTGGCGTGCTACTTTTCCCTTCTTCTATCTTCTTCTCCAATCCCCTCCGATCCCCATTCTTTGTCTTTGCTCACATTTGGTATCGGCTAGCCCTCGTTCCTCGAATTCATCCTCATCAATCGATCAATCGACGCCTTGCGGCTGGTTATTAGTCGAGTTGGATTCGATTCTTTGGTCAATTCAATTCGATTCGCAATAAATCCACCCACGGTCGTTGATCCGGCGCGAGACCTCTAGGATCGGCCGCTCCCCGATCCGTTGCCCCCACGATCACTACACTCGGGCGACGCGGTCTTGGCGTGATGGATCCCGCCGCGAAGTTGATCCTCGACGATCCGGGCTCGGCACGCGGTTTGATGGTGTCGAGCGCCGCTCGACGACTTCGAAGAGGTTCGACGACGAGGCCCGCGCCGCGCCCCTCCGCTGGACAAGCCGGAGCGCCACTAAGGTGTTCGATGAATGGCGTCCCGGCGTCGACGGCCTCATCGACGACCTCACCGGGCGACATGAAGAAGATGACTTCTCTCCCGGCTCGAGGTGGGAAGATCACGGCATATGGAGCGAACCATGGTGGGCGGGCCGTCCGGGTCAAGAGCGTCTTAAAGCTACGCGGCCGAGTGTCTTGGATCCGCCCAAGTCTGCGTCGGCACCGGCTTCACCGCGCTCTCCCTTGGTCGACATGAAGCGAGCGCGCCGCAGCCCGACACAACGTCGGGCCGCGCGCGCCCCCCGCCGCCCCGCGCCCACCGCTGGAACCTCGCCAACTTCGCCCGGGGCACTGCGTCGGTCGGGGTGGATTCGGAGTGGTCACCACTCGACTCCACCACTTGAGCAGGGCACGTTGTCCGGACACTCTCCCAAGTCTCACCGCCCTCCGCTTCGCTTACTGCGCTCCGCGTCCTCCACCATTAGCCGCTTTGGGGCGCCATTGGGAGTCCGAGCATCAAGGGGGCAAGGGGGTGGGCACACGGGCAACCGCCCAAGTTCGATTTCCCTCGATTCGAGGGTGATCATCCCAAACTCGGATCAAGCAAGCATGTCATTATTTCAATCAGCACCGCATTGAGTCCGATGTTTGGGTCGCCGCTACTACCATGCATTTTGGGGTGCTTTGCTAAGCGGCTGGTTGTCATCGGTCGATGAGAATCTCAAACTCGCCATGGGATGGGTTTCTTGCTATGCTTGCTAACTCGCTTTGCTAGAGATGAGAACGAGTTGCTCATCGGCGTCTCTTTCGGTTCGCATGACAGGGCTCGTCGATGAGTATATTACCCAGTTTGTGTCCTTAGTTGATGATCTCAAATCCTATACCAAGCACCCTGATGAAACTCTGTACATTCAACGTTTTATTGAGGGCCTACGGGATGACATCAAAGCTGCTCTTATTGTTCATCGTCCGCAAACGTTGGATACTGCTTGCCTTTTGGCTCAACCGTAGGATGAGGCGACGGTTTTGGGAAGCGATCTTATCGTCGGGCCGGATGGTATTCCTACCGCACGACCAATGTGGGCTGGTGGAGCACCATTACCACCCCCACCTCCGGCCGGTGATTGCCGATATCCGCAAGCCTCAAGCATCCGGAGGAGTTTCGGTGGAAACACGTTTTCGGGCATTACGTGCCTCTCGCCGTGCTCGGGGGCGTGTTTACAAGTCGCGGCGGCAAGTGGAGCCGTGAGCATCGTTGCGGTGAGAATGTCTGATTCATCTTGTACAAGAGATCCTCGATATGTTTCCATCTCGATGTCGATGATACCGAGACTCCACCATCCTCACCTACCGCTCCTCAAGTCATGATGCGCACTCTCTTTAGCGGCCATCACGGGGTCTCTTCCAACAAGTCATTCTCGCTTTCTCGTGCTCTATCCAAGGCATTCCTCACTCAATATTTTGGTGGATTCAGCAAGACTCACACCTTCCCCGAGTCAGCGGTGGCCACTTCTTTATCGACATCGCCCATTGGAACCAAAGAATCGAGGTTCGGGTAGCTAATGGTGAAGTTCTCGCTTTGCTCCTTTTCATTCCTTCTGGCGATTGGTCGGTTCGAAGAATGCACTTTTACTGATGATTTGAAGATTCTGTCATTATCCACTTATGACATGATTTTGGGCTTAGACTGGTTATCAAGTTTCAGTCCCATGAGTGTGCACTGGGTCACAAGTGGATCTCCATTCCTTATCTTTGGTTCTCTGGCAGCTTACATTGGGAGAGGATGCTTCTTTACCACCAGGTTCCATCATTCGCTTGTGTTCAAATCCAACAAATTTTGCTGCCAAGTGCTCGCTCGATCTGATCATTGCTTTACGAGTATGCTCATCCGTTTGACCCCATAGTTGGCTTACCACCAAGGAGGGAGTGTGATCATGCAATTCCACCGATCCACGGAGCACAACCGCCATTCATTCGTCCATATCGATATGCACCTCTCTTGAAGACGAAATTGAGAAGCAAGTCAATGAAATGCTAGATCAAGGCATCATTCGAGAAAAGTGTGAGTGCATTCTCCTCACCCTGTCCTACTAGTGAAGAAGAAAGATAACTCCTGGAGATTCTGTGTAGATTATCGACAGGTTAAATGCTATTACTTCCAAGAGCAAGTACCCTGTCCCAATCATTGAGGAGTTGCTTGATGAACTTCATGGGGCTTCCTACTTCTCCACACTTGATTTGCAATCAGGCTTCCACCAGATCAGAATGAAAGATGAAGATCAATATAAGACTGCATTTCAGACTCATTTTGGGCATTTTGAATTTAAGGTGATGTCCTTCGGTCTCACAGGGGCTCTAGGATCATTCAATGAAGCCATGAATACAACTCTTCACTCCTGTCTCAGAAAATTTGTAGTCGTTTTCTTTGATGACATTCTGGTCTATAGTCGTTCTCTGGAAGATCATTTGGTGCATCTTAAGACTGTTTTCACTCTTTTGTCTCGGGACAGATGGCAGCTCAAGCTGTCAAAGTGCTCTTTTGCCAGAACAAAGATCTCATATCTTGGCCACGTTGTCAGTCGTGAGGGTGTCGAGACTGATCCATCCAAGCTTGATGCTATCAGGGCATGGCCTACACCAGTCTCGGTCAAAGAATTGCGCTCGTTTTTGGGACTTGCAGGGTACTACCGCCGGTTTGTCAGACATTTTAGCCTCATCTCTCGGCCTCTGACAGCGCTTCTAAAGAAGAGGGCCTTGTTTGTGTGGACTCCACTTCACGATGATGCATTTCAAGCTCTCAAGTCAGCCTTATGTGATGCTCCGGTTACGGCTCGCCTAACTTTTCCAAGCCGTTCATTGTCGAGGCTGACCAAAAGAGCTTGACTCGGTTTGTCGAACAAATGCTTCATACTTACCGGCAACAAATGTATTCTCCAAACTTCTAGGCTGCGTGATCGCATCTCTTACAGTCGGGAATGTCCAACGCAGCGGTGATGCACTATCCGGGCACCCAAATCCTCGATCTTCTTGCATGGTGATCTCTTCTTTGGTTCCAAATTGGGTTCGATGCCATGCAGGGGCGGTTATTACGATGATGCCTACGCTCGGGACCTGATCAGGAAGCTTTCTGTTGATCCACAAGCTGTACCTCATTATTCCTTCCGTGGTGGTCTCTTACGGTATAACAACCGAGTCTGGATCGGTGATGATGCGAAGACTACAAAGAACGTATCCTGCTCGCATTCCATGACAACCACCGGGGTGGCCATTCAGGGGTGCCCGTTACTATCAGTAAGCTGCGACAGTCCTTTGCTTGGAGAGGCATGAATTCGTCGGTTAAGCAATTTGTTCAAGCATGTCCGACTTGTCGCCAGCCTAAGTATCGGCCTTCGCTGGCCGGTGGCCTCTTGCAACCATTACCGGTCCCCGACTTCGGCATGGCGGGTTGTCTCAATGGATTTTATTAGCGGGTTGCCTCCATCTAACTCTTTCAACCGCATTATGGTTATTGTGGATTTGCCGACGGCGATCACTTCATAGCTCTCGTCATCCATTCATTTGCTACATCCGTTGCATCGGCTTTCTTTCATCGATTTATCGTTTACATGGTCTACCTGTTGACATTGTGTCGGTCGTGACCCCATTTTCACGAAGTCCGTTGCGTCCGAGCTATTCAAGGCATGCGGTGTCAATCTTTGTAGAAGCACATCATACCATCCCGAGTCCGATGGTCAAACGGAGAGAGTGAACCAATGCCTTGAAACCTTCCTACGATGCTTTGTTCATGCAGCACCAGCTAAATGGAGTCGATGTTTGTCTGCTGCCGAGTTTTGGTATAACACTAGTGAACATTTAGTAATTGGCAGGACACCTTTTGAAGCTATGTATGGCTATGCACCTCGCCTGTTGGCAGTGGATCCAACAGCTGCTCATCATCCTGAGGTGTTTGCCTGGACCCTAAACCCCATCTAAACCGAGCAAAGCGTAAGATGAAGAAAGTCTGGCGATCAACACCGTTCTGATCGGTCATTCTCTCGAAGGTGACTTGGTTTATCACGAAGCTACAGGCCGTATGTGCAATCTTCTCTTGCACCAAGATCACACTACAAGCTCTCCTACCGGTTCTTTGGCCCTTTTGCCATCCTGTCTCGTGTGGGCTCGGTTGCATACAACCGGACCTTCCCGCACACTCGTCCCATCCACCCGTAGATTCCATGTTTCTCGGCCTTAAGAAAGCTGTTGGTTCCAAGCACCGGTAATCGCTGCTTTACCTTCGACTTCGCTCTCCATCTCGCTCGCGAACAGGTGTTGGCTTCTCGTGTGGTGGTTCGTGGACGCTGCTCAAGTCGACCAAGTGCTGATCAAGTGGAACAATCTTCCCCAAGCCCTTGCTACCTGGGAGGACCTGGAGGCGGTGCGTCAAGAGTTCCAGAAGTTCACTGCTTGGGGTCAAGCAGTCGCTCAAGGACGGGGGAATGTCAGCAATCTCCCTCGTGCTCCTCCAGAGGAGGAAGCCCAGCCCAAGACGTCAAGGCCTAGGAAGGAGAACTCTAAGTATTTCGCCCACAGTGGTCCAGCTAAACGCTGTGGCGTGCAAGGGCGGGGCGCCCTGTACTTAAGAGAGAAGAGAGCGCCGTTACGGCCGGCAACATTGTATTGATCGAGTTCGAATCCTAACACGAGCCAGCTGTTCCCTGCAGCTTGCCGTGCTACTTTTCCCTTCTTCTATCTTCTTCTCCAATCCCCTCCGATCCCCATTGCTGTGCTGCTCACACCTAGCGTCCGTCGTCTTCTCCGTGCACCGCCTCTCATCGGTTTGGCCGTTTCCTCCTCCACCTCGAGGATCGCCGCGTTGCATCGTGCTGCAGTTTGCCTCGTGTTACAGCGTGCAATATATTGTTGGGGAGCAGGATAACGTCACGTATACTAGTCGGTGGACCTGTCGCGGTGTGCCGCCTCGCCTCGCCAGTGGCGAAGCTAGAGCTCAGCCCACCCTGGTGCCAATTGCCTTGTTGGGCCGGTCACGAGCAAGCCCGGTGCACAATTTCGGCCAAACACGGTGCACATGAGGTGAAAATTTGTCAATTTTCATTGTTTTCTGAAATTTTCCCTGGTGCCCGTGCACTCGGCTGGCATAAGGTGGCTTCGCCCACCTGCCCCCAACAATTTCACCAAGGTCTCGTTCGACGGAGAGAGCCACACACAGCTTTCTGCCGGCTTTTGAGCCAGGTGGTGATCGATCGACTTGACTGCCTCACTGGTGACCGACGGAATGGCAACGGCCCCCATCACCGTCGTCGACAGGAAAGTGAAACACGATCAGATCCTATTCCTTCCTGCACAAGGGGAATAAAACAGGCCTCAGGCAGGCTGCTTTATCCCCTACGTGCCGCCGGCGAAGCAAAGCTTCATTCATTCCGCTGAGAGAGAGGAGTGGAATGATGCTTTGTTTCCCTGCTTTTCCGCGGCTAATGATGCTTTGTTTCATGCTTTCAGCAATGGGATTTTATCGTAAAGCGCGCCTTTTTAATTTCTTCTTGTTGAGCAATCAGGAGGAGCTGGTGAGCACGCTGAAAAGAAGGGCCATTTTCAGCATCCAATCCAAAGCTATGTAGGTGTGGTGTACGTGCTTTTTCACTGTAAGAAAAAAAAAGGGACAACAAATTTTCTTTACATAAAGGCTGTGAATCATTTGATCTTCAGAAAGATCGCTCTATCAGTCAGTTGTTACGAACAAAGTTAATTTGATAAAAGGTGGAGTTGGACTCGATCGTGCAGGAGGCAAGCAGAGGCAGACTGCAAATGCCTCTCCCCGTCGTCAAAGCTCATTGTACTTGGTTTTGGTTATTCTTTCTACGACAGCAAATCGCTAAATATTGCACAACGGTCCTGGAGAGAATCCGTGATCGCCAAAAGCCCACGAACATAAGTAGGTGCGCAGTTGGCCTTTGTGTGCGTACGAAGGATCGTGAGGAGGAGACGAGAATCACCGACCTTGCACAACCATCAATTTACACTAGTGATTGGCGCACGCCCATGCTTGGCGTGGGGACCTGACCGCTTGAGATATGGTGATGCAACGAAGTAACAACTTGACAAATTTTTACGGTTTTGTTTGTCAAATGGAACCGTGAGATCTATGACAAAATAGATAGGAATATAGGATCAATAGATTAAGACCTAAAACCTAATATTAGATGATCGCACACTTTATCGATATAATAGATCAACATGAACATGTAACAAATATTTGACATAAAAAAAACAACGCAAATCCAAAGTGAGATTTGAATGCATTTCAACCAAAAAAAGTTTGAAACATAGTGATCTATCATTCTCCACATTGTATAACATTAGAATATGATCACACAAGCAAAGTAAGCTTTGTCCACGCGAAAACAATATAAACATAGGGGGTGCATAGATAACCCTTACGGTTAAATTCAGTTGGTATATCTTTGAAATATAAAAATTGAACACCGTAATCTTGGGTACATGTAACATCTACGAAGGGGTTCGAGCGGCGGAGAATTCTTTGACGATGTTTTAAAAAAAATGGTTGACATAAAGGTCCATGATATTTAGTTCTTGGAAGAGATTCTTGTGTTTGCTCCATCCGTAGTGCAGTTGGAGCAGGCCTCTATATTGAAACATGGTGATCCCAGGACCTGATTTTCCAAATAGAAAGAACATGTTTCAAAGAGTGTGAAAAGTAGAGATTTTTCTAATCTATAAGGATATATTGCACAATCAAGGATATCAGTTACGCACATATGATCCGCAACAATGCAATGCACTATCAAGGCACATAGATAATATATAAAAAATAATAAATTTACGCTGACTATACCATAATAATATGTTGAAGTACGCAACAATGCAATGCGAGAGAGGCACTTTGGACTTCTAATGTTTTTACAAAAGCTACAACAAGCAGTATAAACAATCAATACTCTTTTTAAATTCCGATTTCCAGTCCTCTTTTGTGCTTCATTTTAGCATCCTTTCCTATTTACTCAGAGTATAAACAATCTAAGAGGTCATTAGAACCGATCTGTACTACTGGATATGTCAACATCAGAGAAAACAGAGCACACATAATCAGCTGAGAGCATGGCTAAAAAAATGGGATGGGCTTTAGCAAACTCCAAAGAACCAATGATGATGGTTTTCTACTCAGCAAAACATTAGTACTAAAATTAGTACTAACTTGCTCATCAGGTGGCATACACAATCTAAATAGTTATGATGATGGGTTTCTACTCAGGAAGCATACATAATTTCTGTACAGTTGCATATATAAATAGTTAGATGCAAGTTAAATTAAAGCTTTTTTATCTATTGGAACAGCTGCATTCTATTTCCTGCACATTGTATAATTTCTGTACAGGTGTATCTAAGCTATTATTATGCTACTGGAACAGCTACAACAAATGACCAGATCTGTGGCACATCCATGCTAACTCTAACCATTTGACAGCAGCAACTATCATCTTACAGGAAAACGGTGAGAACAAAATTTAGCTGTAGATAATACACAAAAAGGCAAAAAGTGCACATAGGAAGTCTACATACTTATTATCAGTAATACCTGTCTATTTTTTGTCGATCTAAAGGTGTCAGGAACATATTAATATCTACTGATTATCACTTGATCTACCTGCATGGCCTGTGCATCCAAAGAAAATCACATCGGCATTAGTAACAAAGGTGATAATATGGTGACTGTAGATGCGAGGATAGGACCTCCAGCAGACCATGACGGATGGCTGCTTGATCTGCGCTGCGCCGCCGCTTGGCCCACCTTCATCGGGCTGTGAGATAGCTGAACAATAATTTGACAATGCGCGCGTTGGTAAAAGAGAAACTACTTACATTGAATTTATTTACTAATAATTTGACATTTGCATTGGTAAAAGAGAAACAACTTACAGTGACATGGACTACAAACTGAAGTCATATGCTCTCATCTTCCATGTGTCTAGCCTAGACCAAATGAACCAATAAAGAAAAGATGGGAAATTTGACCTGGCATGTGAGCGGCTTGCTCTTGATGGGGTGACCGTTAGTATAAAAGGTTGTGATATAGTAGTTGTGGCGAAGACGGGGGGTACACTTGGGCTATCTCCTCCCGGGGTTTATTCTTACGAAAGTGTCTGCAATATAATTCAAGGGAAGGTCCAACAAGTATTAGTTTTGTTTCCGGCCAGGGAAATGACAACATAAATTCAAGATGAGGCAATCAAGTTTGACAGATCTTCAAGAATATCTTCTATTGGATGTTGCTTTATATTTTCTTGTATAGAAAGTAGACCTTGCTCATATACATGAAGAGCACTAGGGGAACCACCCCAGCGTTCTTTGCGGAAATTAAGAAAATGCAATGATCATAAGAGGAAATTGCATAATACTGCAAGATAAGGATATATGAGCTTATTATCTCTTTCGACAATGAAAACGCACCTAGGCGTGCTCTTGAAAAAAAAAAAAAAAGATATGAGCTTATTATAGAAAGTTGAAATATCAGTGTATTGAGTATGTGATAAGTGGGCAGGCTAGCTATATATATATCAGATAAATGCAGTTACAGAAACACAGGTAGCTAAAAAATCAAGAAATAATTATAATGATGTACATAGTGCATTGTTAGGATTTGGATACATATACATTTCATTAAACCAAAAGAATTTGGATCTACTATCCCCACTACAACCATGATTCTCCCGTTCTGTTAATTCAAATATGTCACCTACATAATGAAATTGAAATAAGATTTTGTACCAGATAATAATACATCAAATAAGATGTTATAAGGCACCAAATGTTTCTCAAAGCATGCTAATAAGCTCCACGGTGGCATAATCCTTATCGTGTGTACCATTGTCACATCCATCAAAAGCAATATAGCTTAGGAAAAACTCAACTAACGTATTTCATCCAGTTTATAATTTGAACGTCACTTTAAGGTTTTCTTCAGCATTCTTGTTGCCTTTCCTTGCTAACAAAAATACCTTGCATTTGAAGCAAAGCAACTGATCAATGTAGAGTTGACTTCAGATAGATGACACAGAGGCATTTTCCTAAGAGAAGGTGAACTGCAAGAGCCATCAGAGCCTCTGAAGAAAACAAAGCATGGATAAGTAACATCGCAAAAGCTATTTACTGTTCAGTGCTATTGTGGGCTTGATAAAGAGCACAGCAAGCACATTACCTTGCCCTTAAATCCATGTTGCTTGTCTGGCGGTGTAACGATTCTGCATAAAACACCAGAACCAATAAAAATTTGGGCAATAACAACGCTGTTTGATAAGAGTAGGTTCATTTTAAATACTACAACATGGTAGGCCTAAAAGGTTATAAGATCGAACCGCACATGCTTGCAGTTTTCTTTTAGCATCGTTACTTGATAGATATTTAACTATCACATCTCATTGATAAAGTGAGAAACAACAAATGAACCAAAGGGAATTTGTAAGGCTTAACTACCTCTAGGCTCATCCTTCTTAGGATATGCCATAAAGGATCCAATGAGATCAGACATCCTTCCAAATGTGGTCTCCGCTGCAAGTCAAATAACAAACCCATGGTTATCTCATCACTAAATAACTAACCATTATTACCAACGTCGTTGGATCTCTAGTTCTTAACAAAAAAATTGAGTTGTACCAAGTGCTTTTCTTCAGCAAAACAGTGTTCTCATGATGTGTATGTTTATTCAGTTCCATTAAAAATAGTAGACAAAGGCGAGTATAAGGAACAGTATCATTAGATTAGATTAGAAAACAAAAAAGGAGGATCCGAGGGGATCCATCAGCATTATTCCTTCTACCAAAAAGCTCTGGAACTGTGTGACTCACCATGGCTAACTGTAGCCGACGGCCCGACGCTGCCACCAGCCATCTTAATGATCACCTGCAGGTGAACAAAAACTAAAGGTGCATTTCTAGGTTGTCGAATTGCTCCTACCTTCAGAAGTTCACACAACACTATGATGAAGATTCAGTAAGACAAATTCACAATCACCACCTCTATAACATAATTTCATTTAGTCACGAATACTAAATGAAAAGGCTTTTCTAAAAATTTCTGACGCATCTGAACTTATTACTTTGGATTTTTATCGAATACGGCGTTAGTCACGATATCCACTATATGCTTCATGTCTTCCATTTCCAGAACACCTACCCTGCAAGGCCACATGGTACAGGCATCATCTATAAAGGGACATCTGTTAACCAAATGTTTTAACATTTAGCATACACAAAAATAGTCCATGTGCTAGGATGGTGTCCAAAAGCAACATATAAAAGGCAAATTATCAGTGTTCTTTCTACTGTGAAAGCTACCTGGACAAAAGTTCTTGTCATTTACTACCAGTCCAAACACAATACTTACCAATCTGTTTTGAGTATTTCATTTTGCATTGCCAATGAAGCTCCACTAAGGCTAGGTATAATATCATCCTGCAGCAAGTGAAGAAACAACCAGATTAAAAATGACAAACAACTCAACAAAAAAAAGACAATGGGAACTAAATTCTGAATCCAACAAAAAGATGAAGCATAACCTGTAGCACAACAGTAGAGACATAGCTCGCACAACTTTCAGCAGCTTCCTTTGATATGCAAGGTGGAGTTCCAAATCCAACAGCAGAAATAATGTCCGGACTGAAACCAAGCTCCTACTTTGACTTCTTCCGTAGCATTATAGCAAGCAACGCTGCCGATGCTCCTCCAAGGGAGTGACCTACCAACCATAACTTGTAGTCCTGCTTATGCCAGGAAGTAAACTAAATCAAAAAGTTTGCCACATCTGAGCATCCTACTTTGGCATTTTATCAAACATGAAGCAGTCATGTATTAGGAAGTAAATTAATTCAAGGAAATCATGCTGCTACCTGGGTTTGTTGGACTGGTGGAGCGGCAGACGACGTGGTTTGTTGTGGCGATGGGCGCAAGGTGTCTGGACAGCATGATTATAGGAGCTCCATGGGAACCGGCCCGGACTCGCCGGCGAGCGGCGGATGCGGCGTTCCCGGCCTCGGTTCGCGTTGCAGGAAGCCCCAGGGTGATGCGGGGGCGACGGCGGACACTACTGCGGCCACGGCATCGACGGCAGATCTCACCACAGCGAGGACGACGGCGGCGGCGATCTGCAAAGAGAAAGGAAGCTCCGGTGAGCACAAACTCGCGCGGAAAGAAGAAAGAAAGGGCAGGGAATGCTCCGTTCGGGTGCGGCTTGACCTCCGGGTTCTCCTCGACGCAACAGTGACGACGGACGGCGGCCGGTGATGGCGGCGATTTGAGTCGCCGAAACGAAAGGATGGGGGAAGGGAGGGTTCGGCTATGGCTTTATAGGCCGGGTCGAGGCGGTTGGCGGTCGCTGTGCGCCACTAGGAGAGGGAAGGACGACCGGGTGGCCATCAATGCCACCCGCACAGCGGCGGTTTCCAGTGACGAAGCGACGGCGGCGGCCAGCTCGTCTGGAGGTAGGGGAAGGGTCGGCCGAGCAAATGCAAGCGAGCGGGCTTGCAAGAAGCAAGCTGGGCCGGCCCACTGCGGTGCGGCGCGTGAAGAAAGGACGGGCAAGCCTGGTGGGACATCGCCACGACGCGCAAGAGCTACATTTCAGTTTCAATTTCAGGTTATCACTCCCGGGCCCAATCGGAGGCCCGGATTCCCAGGATAAATAGTGGGGAGCTCCTATATAGGAGTTTTAGATTAGAATTTACATACACAGCTACTGAAAGGGAATAAAGAATTAAAGAAAGCCCAGATTACTTTGGTCCAGTGATGGCTACACAAGAGGAACCTGGAAATCACCAGATCACACCTGATTTGAAAAAAAAGAAGGGTGCATTGACATAGTTCAGTATACAAGAATGGGTTACTCCAAAGATTTCAAAAATAAAATCCAGTTTTGCTAGACAATAGAAACAGTTGGGAAATCTGCAATTATCGGCAAGCTGCTAGCATGGAAAACTAAAGATAATCCCCAACTGAAATTATCAGCAAGCCGCAAGCATGGAAAAGTTAACCCTTTCATGAAACCCACAATATCAACAGGAAGTCAGATCCATGTTTGGGTCAACTATCCTTTGAGCCATTCATGAAAGCAATGGTGACACGTGGCACATATATAGTCCTATAGGATTATGATGAGTCCAATACATGAAACGAATGGATATGCTAGAAGGGTGGTCCTTTTGTCATATAAATAAAATGCTATGACAGTTGAGAAACCCTTTACTGTTCTCGCTAAAAAATATAGTGTAGTTTTCTTAGCAATATTAGTAGGGAAAAAGTGAGAATGAACAATGGTTTCAGCTAATACAGTTGGTGGTAACTCTTGCAGCATTGAGTGTAACATCGATTTTTAAGGGGTAAATGCAGGAGGACTATTAATATGGGAGCCTTCGATAATCCTATGCAGGGAAAGATTGTACCTGAGATTCCTTCAGAGGCTAACCATTTATCTAAGCCCATGGCAGTTCAGTCCATCCTAAATATTTGAGAGATTACCCTATACATTTGGCATAAGATTGTAAACGTCAGTGATGCATCAGTGTGAAAGAGTTTATGACAAATATGAAAAGCTTATTCTGGAACTGCTTATAAATGATACTACTTTCAGCAATTGCTTTGCTGGAAGGAAGGAAGAACTTATTGGATAAACAAAAGGTGCAGAATTCCCAAGAGGAAACTGTAAATTGGTACAATAATGCTTCTAGAGCCATTTTGCTAAGAGCATTGTCCCGATTTTAGGAAACAACTCTATTTTTCATATCCATGGAAAACAATTAGGAGTCACTGGGAAGAGTTATGTATTTTCCCAAAAAGAAATGGCTTTATTTTTTGTTGATTTCTAGAATGAAATTACACACAGCAGCAATTAAAGAAAGCAACAGAATATAAAGGAGGTCCAATTACTTAACAATAAGGTGATAAGGTAATATGTAAGATGTAAGGATTAATCCTTTACCGCCAAGCAAGTAGCCATGTGGGAACTATGAACCTATCTAGATTTTAGAAATAGTCAAGTACACTTTGTGAAAATCGACTCAAAGTTATATAATAATAGTTGGATTTGTCATTTATTTTGCCATGTTATATCAGGAAAAACAAAGAAGCACTGGCCAAGCCTTATGCCTCAGGGTGAGCACACACCAGAAGTGACTGCATTAGGATCTGTGTCTGCAACCACTATATTTGACCCAAGATATGTCCGCGCTCAGTATGAATCCATGTGACAACACAAATCAGAAAGCCAAACAATGGTACTCTAACCCTAGCCAGGTCGATCCAAGCAATAGCAAGGGTCAGATAAATTACTGGAAAACAAAGGAGTGGAAGAATCGCTTGAGCATCTGTTCTTTGGTTGCTAAGACACCTAAACTGGCACAAAATGGGATCATAACTCGAAAAAGCATTTTATCGAACATCTAAACTACAGGCAGTAGTAGAAGGCTAGCACTACAGAGTAAAAACAGAGGGCACATTTCTTACCCAAAAGTGAGAAAGATAGAAGCACTTCTCTCCGATAACTCACAATAATCCTTGTCTTAGCGATCTCGTCTCCCCTCCCCGTTCCCAAATCAACATAATTTCTCATTCCAATCTTGTACGTCCGATTGGGAGGGTGATGGGCTGCAACGCCCGCAGAGAAAAGAGAAGAGGATGTGAGCTCACCAGGGCTGGAGAGAGTGCGTAGGAGTGTCGACACCCAGCATAGTCGCCGTTGCGGTGGGAGACATGGAGGGAGTTGATGCCCACGTCTGTTGCCCTTGGAGCATGCTGTTGGAGAGACAGGCACTGAACTTGGTCCTTGCTAACCAGACTAACCAGAGCAGCGAGGGAGAAATATACCTGTTGTGGTGGTGCACTTGGTCCTTGCTACATGCTTTGCGATGTGAGGACGGACCACCTCAACACACGAACCAAGAACCCCGACGAACTCGAGCGCGAAAAAGGGCGGCGCAAAAACGAACTGAAACTTGATCAAATCACCGTGATTTTTTTTCCCAAAATTTGTCCGTAATCACCAAGGAGTTCTTGAGCTATCCCCGAAAGGTCATTGCTCAATTTAAACTCAATCTCCGGGAAAATCAAATCACGGCCAAGAACACGAAAAAATCGCCCAAAAAGAAATTCATCGATTCCTCCATGCTCGTGCTGAATTGGACCGAATCACTTGGTAGATAACCTCGGCACATGTCCTTGCACGAATCACATAAAAAGCGAACCAAATCGGTCTCAAATCGACGAACCAAAAATACCCCAAAAATAGCTCCAAAATACGGCCACACACGCCCACGCCGGCCCGTCGGATCCCGCCCAGCGTCGCCTCGCTGGCAGCGCCGACCGCCACGCTCGCGCCACATGCCGGGGCGGGCCGCGCCGCTGGCTGGGCAGCGCCACCGCGCCACCTTTCCGCTTCGCCGTCGCCGCGCGCAGAGAGAGAGTAGGGAGAGGGAAGAGGCGGCTCGGCCGGGAGAGGCAGGGGCTGGATTGGGCTAGGGTTGGGCGGCCTCATATATATATATGAGGCGGAGGAGGCGATTGGACCGTTGGATCGCGAAATCGGACGACCCAAAATAATTCGAATGACGTGGGCGCCGTGGGCCGACGGTTTCCTCCACGTCCAATTTACTCTTTAAATACCACATACCCTCCTTTTGACTTCAGGTTGCTTGGTATTACTAGTAATAAAAACTAAGTACAAAGATTAGGCGTCCAAATTATTCTCAACTGTGAAAAGTCTCTGCCTCCTGCACAGAATAGCGGGAGTAACATAGGAAGCTTGCATTGGGGTATGTATAGATAAATAAACATACAGCGCCTTTTCTGAATTGCTGATGTCGGATATGTAGGAAGACATGGTGGATGTGGCTCCTCGCTATGCTGCCACGGCCATGCGCAGACGCCAACGTGACGCCCAGCCAGGCAGCCAGCAAAGCTGAGGAACGAAGAAGATCCACTGCATCGGATCGGAGCACACGTCCACCTCCACCTCAAACCAACCGGCCGACACCGTCCCCATTCCGCCACGCCACGTCACAGCAGAGGTGACTCAGTGACCAACCAAACACACGCCTCACTCTCCGATCACCGTCGTCGTTTTTTTTTTTCTTTCTTTGATGGAGATGAGATGTAAATTCGCAAGTTTGCAGCTGTAGCACTTCCCGAAGCCATCAGGTTCGTTAACAACACAGGGCACACGAACATGAGGACTGGAATTGCATTCTTTATGAGAATTGCATTTTTTTTTCCTGTTTGATTGAGAAGCGAGATTTGTTCTTTTTTTGACAGAGGAAGGGAGTGGAAGCATGGAGTAGTAGATTGAGACGTTGTGCCTTTGTATTTACCTTAAGTTTCATAGGTTAAAATGGATTAAGGCTTAAATTAGGTAAAGTACATACTGTATGGACTGAGGTCCTGACGGACGAATTCGACCACACCGGGCACCATGACGACCAACTTTCGAGGTTTGACTGATCGTCGCTGCGGATCGAGACAGCGATGGAAATAAACTAGTGGTACGAGCACGGAATTGCAACACACGAGGGGAGATACATACATACACAGGGATCGGAAATCGGAATGAACAAAGTGCAAATTAATCGAACAACAAACACAAGTATAGATTTGCTCCAACCAACCACCAAGTGATTCGATTCGATTAAAGGGCAGGCACTAGTTCCTGCAAGCGTAGCCACAGACGGCCGGCCCTGTGGCCTTTACATGGTACATAGATGGAGTAACTAGGATTGAGGAGGGCAGTACAAGCACTTGTCGAATCGAGTTGGAAGAGGAACAAAGAGCAAAGTTGTGATCCGATCCGATCCGATCTGACCTCTGCAAGTCCAGATCGACCACTACTATCCTGTGTAGATGTGGACGTGGAGCGCGAGCGTGAGGATGGTGAAGGCGGCGAAGAAGATGAGGGTGTGGACGAAGATGGCCTTGCCGTTGGTGTGGAAGCCGCCGAAGTCGACGTGGCGGTGGGTGCCCGGGAGCTCGCACAGCAGGCCCGGGGAGAGCAGCACGAAGAGCACCACGCCCACCACCACGGGGCCCCAGTCCGCCATGCTCAGAGCAACACCAGATGGATCAGCAGGAGGAGAGCAGAGGAGAGGGGGAAGGAAGGAAGGAGTGTGGCGCCTGGCTCTGGTTTATGGATGCAACGAGACGAGACGAGACGAGACGACGGGAAAAGTGACGTTTCTCGCAAGGATTTTTAGAGTGCGGCGGCCGTCAGGAACACGATGCCCTGGCCCACCGCGCACCGCCCACCGCCCACGGCCCCGCCGACGGATCATCGGTCCAGAGACAATCCAAGTCGCCCAGGCATGATCTGCCGAGTATGCCATCGCTCGCCACTGCCTCTGATCGGCTGGCCCCACCCGTTCCGCCGCTGGCACTGCCACAGTGCCGTGACATGGATCCATTTCCAGCGGAAACCAACTACCGTTGCGGGAGCAGGGGTCACGTGAACGACGCTCGCGTTCGTCTCGAGCGCTGCGCCACCAGTAGCGAGTGTCTCTAGGGAGCGTCGAGCGTCGCATTTTGTTTATTAACGGTCACGATGCAAGCGGGCTGCTCTGCAGCTCTGCAGACGTCTGCAGGCTGCCGCTTCTTGCCGCAACAGCATTTTGAAGGCTTAGCGGGCCTCCGCTTCCTGCAAACTATTGGCCCGCAAGCAGCCACGGGCCTGGCAGGCAGGTCCTGCAACGTTTTTTTTTAACGTATTTTTCTACTTATACAGGAGATAATACTAATGCCGAGATAAATCTTATGACCTGATGAGCGTACATAACAGTTTACACCACAAACACTGAAACTCCATAATGAGTGTACATAATAGTTTACACTTGTCGTTGTAATTTGTAATGAGCTAAATAATACCACAAGCTGCAAGTCTCAACTGAACTCTGAACTAGTAATAAGCTAACTAATACCACAAAGCTGCTAGAGCTGCAGTCCAGTCACGATCACAATAAACTAGAACAAAAGTTGGCATAAATTACAACAACAAGTAACAGACATGTAGTAATTGAGGCAACATCTCATGCTTCACTCAGAAAGACCAAACAGGAACCACACAAGAAGAAAGAAGCCTCTGCCATACCCTTGTTCTCTAGTTAGTTGCAATGTGACCCATCCCTGCATTTTAATAGAGACAAAGAAAGCATCTGTGAGCATCCTCCTTGAGGATACAACTCAAAGGGAAAAAAAAAAAAAAATTAATATACATTGAACATTGCTCTGAATCCATACTCTGAACTACAAGAAAATGAAAACACATGAAAATGAAACACATAATTGACATGCTAAATAATAGCACTAGTTACATATATGATTCATTTTCTAGTACTGACTGTGTACAACAAGGCATGCTGAGTAGACAATTATCGCTTAAAAGATTGAAAATTGAAATACTGAATGCTACATATTCCGAATAGGTATTGCTTACAGCCAGGTTCAGTTTATACAGGCAACAGCTGAGCATAGGTTCAGTTCCTCCATTGATATTCAGTTTGTAAAGGCAACAAATCAGCATAAGGAACCAAGTAATAATCACAACAAATCAGCAGACTACAGCCTAACAGCAGACCATCTCAAACTGGGAAGAACAATGTATATAGTATTTTAAGTCAAACTGTAACACAACTCACAAACTGGGAAACACAATGTATATAGTATTTTAATCCCGTTAAATTAACGGGATTAGGCCATTACACCAGTCTCGGACACACAAGCAGTACAAATACTGGACGGAGGGTTACAGATGAACAACAACTGTAGGGTAAAACTACCATGGACGAGCTACCAGCGTCAGGAAACAAGGACTTGCCTGCAACATACCTTTAATCCAAATTACATGCATCATATGACCCAAGAGTGAAAACTGCGTCCTCAATTAAATATCCAAGTTAGTCCTCTCCATTATTACTTGTATCAATAAGACGGGCACCATAACATGTCCTAATCTTCGTCAACCTGTTCACCACCTCATTCGACAAAATCCTTCTATCAGGTGATTGGCTAGAGCACAGTAAGCCCAGTTCCAATACGGACATGATACACTTGTCCAGTGCCTTTGAGGGAGAGCTTGTATCGCTGTGACCCACGCCATCTACGTTGTCCTCGTGTAGTAGTAGGGCAGTGTCTACAACGTCGACGAGGCGAGTCGGAAATGCGTCATGAACCCACCGCCTTAGGCTTAACTCTCCAACGAATGCCGGGTCCGTAGGACTTTTACCGGTGAACACCTCCAGTAACATGATCCCATAGCTGAAGATATCACTCTTTCGCGACGCTTTTCCGGTCAATCCATACTCTGAGCATAATAAGAGAATTTAAATCATATATCACAAGTCTAACACGATTATTTAATGAATGCGAATGCAGATGTATGTACCTGGAGCCATGTAGCCGATGGTTCCTCGCATGCTAGCAGATACAATGGTGGAGGTGTCATCCGCCAGCAACAGTCTTGCGATGCCAAAATCAGCGAGATGCGCGCTCAACTCCTCGTCAAGCAGGACGTTGCTTGGTTTCAAGTCGCAGTGTAAGATCACATCCAAGTGATGGTGATGCAGATATTCTAGTGCCATTGCCACATCCATCATTATGTCTAACCTCTTCAGAAACCCCAAGCGTGACCTGCTGCTGCCATCCGAATGCACAAGTGTCTCCAGGCTCCCGTTGGGCATGTATTCAAGCACCAACGCTTTGAAGTCTAGATTGGAGCAGACGCTCAGTATCCTCACCAAGTTACGGTGTCGAGCCATGCGCAGTGCTTGGCACTCAATGTCAAAGCTCTTTGAGGTTCTCTCGCGTTCCATGTCAAGAACTTTAATTGCAACAATCAAGTCATCCCTTAGTTGGCCCTTGAAAACCTTCCCAAAACTTCCGACACCGATGAGGTTCTCCTCACTGAAATTGTTTGTAGCATGGATGATCTCTTGTTGTGACACTAACATGTGGTTCATAGGTAGGGAAGGTTCCTTTTCCTGCTTTTGTGTCTTGCCGGATTTTGCTTTGAATATTAGTGACAGGCAAACTGTGGCAATAACAAGTGCTGCGATACTTGGAAGAACATATTTTCAGGATATGGATCTTTCTTGATAGGGTGCTGCTGCCCATACATGGTGAAAATCCTAGGCGTGGCAAACCACAAAGAGCTCCATTTCCCATCAAAGATTGGAGAGAGATATTTGAGAAAATGCCTCCTGTTGGTATCTGGCCTTCTAGCTTGTTGAAAGAAAGGTTCAAGTAGGTAAGGTAGGTGAGCTTTGCAAAGGACTTTGGTATGGCTCCAGAAAAAGAATTTTTGGATAACTCTATTCTGTCTAGGTTAGTTAAGTTGCCAAGTGAGTCTGGTATGGAATCTTGAAATAGGTTATCAGATCAAGGTAGGTTACCATTTGAAGTGGACCCAAATAGATAGGAATGACCCCTGACAGACGATTCATTGAAAGATCTATCCAGACTATTGCTTGCATGCTCCAGATGTCAGCTGGTACCATACCACTCATAGAGTTACCAGACAAGTTAAGGTCCAGAATGCTTTTGAGGTGCCACAAGCTAGTTGGTATAGAAGAAGACAGGTCATTTTGGGATAGGACCAAAGTTTGTAGATTGCTAAGATTACCTATTCCGTCAGGTATTGTTCCAACGAATCTGTTATTGGCCAAATTCAGTCTAACCAGACTGCTTAGCATGGAAACTTCACTTGGGATCATCCCAACCATGAGATTATAACTGAGGTCAAGCACCTGGAGGTTACCCATTAGCATGATTGCTGGGGGATCATTTTCCTTAGCTGGTTATGGTCGAGACATATTGCAACAAGGCTACTTAGATTTGCAGTCACAGGAGGCAAGCCACCGGAGATTTGATTGCTTTGTGCATAAAGGATTTGGAATTCGTCTGATAAATTCCCCATATTAGTGGGGATACTACCTGTATAAGAGTTAAACGCTATGTCTAGGACTTGAAGACTCTTACAGTTAGAAAGAGCATCTAAGAAATCAAGATCCCCAACAAGATTATTTGACAGAACACTGAGATACCGAACAAATCTAAGGCGGCCAAATGTGACAGGCACAGTGCCCTCTAAATGGTTGTCGCCAAGTTCCAAAGTTCTGAGCACGGACAGGTTGCCAATTGATGCAGGAATTGGACCCGTTAGTTGGTTTCTTGCAAGATTCAACCATGAGAGCTGCCTCAGTTGTCCCAACTCTGCCGGAATCCCTCCGGTTAGGTGGTTCAGGGCAAGGTCCATTGCATTGAGGTGAGTAAGGTTACTCATTCCGGATGGGATTGACCCAACAAGACTGTTGTTGCCCAAGGCAAGAAAGGTAAGTTGTGACAAGGTTGACAGCCAAGTCGGGATGACATCATCGAAGAAATTGTGTGACAAAGAAAGTCTCTGAAGAAATGCACAAGACGCAAGGCCTGGAGGGATCTTTCAACTAAATTTGTTCTGAGAGAGTGAAAATGTTTGCAACATTGGTAGATTGAAGGTGTCGTTATTGTAAATGATGCGACCACTGAGTTCATAGTTCTTTTCTAGGGACAGGACCTGAAGCATAGAATTGTTAAAGATCGCAGTCGGCACAGGACCAGACAAGTGGTTACCTTGTAAGGAAACAAGTTTTAGCCTAGACAAAGAACTGATGCTAGTAGGTATGGGACCTGAGAAGCTATTGTTCCCCAGGCCGAGCACGCTAAGCAGAGGCGTGTTGTTGAACATGCTATCAGGTATTGGACCACTCAAGTAATTGTTATAGAACTCGATGTACCTCAGATCCTGCAGATTTTGCAGCTCCAGAGGAATCTCACCGGATAGCTTATTGCCAGACAGACCAAGATACCAAATTTTCGTGAGGTTGCCTATGGCAGCAGGCACTGGCGGAGCCAGAAATTTACTGCTGGGTATGCCAAATATACAAAATTTTGAAGTGAGAGTAGAATTTTGCAGATTTCTCCTATTCTGATCACTTTTTGGGCCTTGCCTGCTCGCTGCTACTACTTTGTTTGTGGGCTTTTGGTCAAAATAGAATATATATATGTATATAAGTATACATGTATTTATTTGTTTTACCAAAATCATGGGTATGCCAGGGAATACCCAGGCATACCCCTAGCGCCGCCAGTGGCAGCAGGAATCGAACCTGACAAGCTGTTCTTGCTGAAATTAAGAAACCAGAGATGGCTTAGGCGGCCAAGAGCTGGCGGGATGGGGCCAGTGAGACTAGCGTTGGTGAGATCTAGGAAAGATAGGAAGGAGAGGTTACCAAGGCTCGGGGCAACTTGTCCTTGGAGAGCTACGTTGGGCAGTGCCAAGGCCGTCACGCGCTCCGTGTGAGTGTGGCGCCGACTGCTGCACGTCACGCCGACCCAATCACACACGGATGCACCGCTGCTCCAGTTCTGGCGGAGGACACCAAGCGGGTCGGAGAGCATGGCCTTGAATATCAGCAGCGCCGAGCGGTCAGCACCGTTGCCGCCCGGCCTTGGCTCTGACTCTGAGGCATGCACAGAGAAGGCAGGTCCGGACAGTAGCGCCACCGCTAGTAGAGCGGCAATCAAGTGTTTCAAGGGCATGGCTCTACCTCTGCCTGAACTATGCTTTGGATTGCAACTTAGCTGGGATTATCTTTCATTACCCTCTTTATTTAAGCTATCAGCTGCTGAAGTCGAGCTTGTTGCATTGCTGGTCAACGTTGATATGGACTGACTCTATAAGAGCAAGTATTGCACGTCAGGAAAAAAGATGATTTGGCAGAGAGAGAATAGGAGAGAGAGGATGCGCCGGCGCTTGGTTCTTCGCCGGCTAAATCACAGGTACCAAGACAAAATTAGTCTACAGGCAGCCTCTCTCCTCAGCGCATACGCTGGCCATACAAACAAATAATAATAAAAAATCCTTATAGCCGAGCTAGACTATTTACTCCGTGTGTTTGCTACTACCGGCTAGGAATGACTTGGCCTGCTATCCAGTCGGCTACCGACGAAATTATTAAACTTGCTCTAATATATTATCTGTCCCTGGGAAACTTTGACATCAAGCAATAGCATAAATGTACTCATATATACTCCGTATGCAGCCAAGAGGGCTTACCAAACACCAACAACTGCATTCCAAACCCCAGGAATTCAACATCTCACCTAAACTTCCAACGCCAACCACTACAGGCTGCCATGCATGGCCTATAACCTTTACATTACCTAAGTATAAAAAGTCACATGTGTAAAATTAGTACAACTAATCAAAGCTAAATATCTTAACTCTCTCTATTTGTTTCCTAACATCATACTTATTTTGTATACAGCAGAGGTTGGGCATTCAAAGTATGGAGGTTCGGTCAATTTTTTAACAACCTAAAACTTAATATTTGGCATGTATAATACCAAATAGTAGTAATAATCGTATAAACATAGTACATATAACACATACTTGAGCACGATTTCATACAAGTGAGCATTACTTGAAATTGTTTAACATATAATTACCAATTGTTCAACATATCAAATGTGCCAACATCTGAAACATAGAGAGGACATGAACCAACAAATGATAAAAAAAAACTTACAAGTTACAGGACAACTTGCTCCAAGTAATTCTCACTTGTTGTAGCTATTCACAACGAGTCATTCATAAATTGACTCCAGTAATAATGCATTGAAATGAGAAGGCAATTGAGTTATTGAAACTTACCGATTCAACTCACCGGCGCTGGTGGACAAGAAAGGTGGAGTGGTGGGCTGGTGGCTCATTGGCTCTGCTCCAATCGGTAATTGCGCGGTGCGGCCGGTGCCATTGGCATCTCGGTTCCGCCCAGCGCCCAGCCAGCCGCTGAGGCTCCAATCGGCAATGGCTCACTTCCTCTGCTCCAATTGGTGGAGTGGCAGACCGCCGGACACCCTATTCTGAGCGCTGACTGTCCTCCCTGCACTCTAGGCGCGGCCGCGCGCCGACCTTCCCCTGCGGCTGCCCGGAGCCCCCGCCCCATCGGCCAGCACCCAGCCCCTCCTAGAGGTCACCGCCATCAGCCGCAGCCGCCGCTATGGGCCTTGTTGGACTAGCGAGTAAGGAGCCAGAGGTATAGGAGAATGATTTTTATTTTGGACAAGAAGAGAATGATTGTTTTTTATCCCTCAAGAAAGAGAGATTGTCTGCGCCGAATTTAGAAATTATCTGACATTTTTGTCGTCCTTCATGTTTTTCTTTTCAAAAATACATACTTGTATCCATACTTGTTGCATTGCATCTGTTTTTGTGATGTTCTGAATGAATATTTTGGCTTTCATTTTTTTATGTTACTCGTTGTTCAATTATGTTATCCATATATTAAATTTTAACACTAGTTCTTATGGTAGCTTTTGTTAAGGGTGATTGGTTTGCAACCAAAATTTGCTTTGCCAAAGATTTTAAAAGCTAAAGTCACGTCAAAAAAATTTGCCATAGATTTGTCAAGCCAAATGTGAGAGGTTGACAAATTTTGTTAGCAAACCAAACAATAGCCACAACTGATTCTTGCCAAATTTTAAAAACCAACCAATCAAGCCCTAAGTTTCTAAGTATCATAGTCATGTTTGTGTAGCTCGTACATTTTCACTATTATATACTCTCTCTATTTTAAATTATAAGTTATTTCAATAATCTTAGAGAGTCAAAGTCTCTTAAATTTAACCAAATTTATATGATAATATTTTTAGAAAGTCAATTAAGTATCATTGAATTCTTATTAATTACATTTTCATAACATATCCATTTGATATAACAAATCTTTATAATTTTCTTTACAATTTTAATTAAATTAAGATGTTAATCATTTATAATTTATAAGCCACGTGTCTTCTAGGTAACTAGGCAAGCAACGTACGGCTACAATACGCGTCGCGCATGCACATGTTAGGTGCCACGCCAATTCCGGAAGCTTCTCCCACGCCCCTCGTCCTCAGCAGCCAAGCCAGATCCCGGCCATCCTCCCATCGCGGTCGCCGCACTGTTTCGACGAAAGAAGAGAAGGTCTCGACGAATCCGCGACGCCGACGTGGATTTGCTTTCGTACTTCTGGAATCGGAAAGAGGCTTGCGTGTGCGATACTGCGGTGCTTTTGTTAGAAATTGATTGGTCAGTCAGTCGAGAGCGCCACCTCGATCGCCTATCATCCTCGCCGCCATGGACCTTGCCAACGGGCGAGACGACGCCCTGAATGGAGGCGTCGGTGTGGAGGAGACGAGGAGGAGGAAGGTGGAGCTGGTGCAGGAGGTCATCCATGGCTTCTTGGAGGAGAAGAGGAGCCATGGCCCGGGAGAAGAGAAGCGCTTGACGGCCAGGCAAGACGAACAGGATCTCCTGTCGTCGTTACTCACCAAGGTACGCACTATGTTTCTGTTCCTCGTGTGTCTCCAACTCTGGAATCAGGATTGTTTGCTGATGCTCTGCTGCACGTTGCTCGTTCCCTACCGGATATAGTTCATGCTACCGCCGGAGAGATTCAGTTTTGTCAGTGTGCAACGGAATGCTGCGATTTCCACATTTTGTTCACTGAATCTGAACATCTTGGTTTGAAAACCAATGCATCAGTCATGCCTGATTGCCAGCATTATATTTCTGAAGCTAGCAAACTGAACCTGGCCACGCCGCACTAGTCATCCTTTCTAATGCAAATGCTGAAAGGATGTACTGACACCGTTTTCTAATTGACAGTTGGGTGAAGTAGAAAACGACACAAATTCAGACATCCTGGAACCAAGCTCTTCCCAACTGGATCACCAGCAGCCTGCAGTAAAAGGCGAGCACAAGAGCAAGGAGGAAGAGGTGGTGGAGCTCGCCGACATCGCCAGGGACCTGAACAAGATCAAGAGGCAGAACATGATCACCCACCTGCTCCTCGGCACCGTCATCGTGATGACGGCCGTGTGGCAGGTCAACGAGGTGTCGTTCCTCCTCTGGTTGCAGAAGAAGCTGAGCAACCCCTTCAAGTCCCTGGGGGACATGATCAAGGGCTCCCTCAAGCTCAGAGGGAGGAGGCCTGTGCTCGAGTCGTCGCCGTTGCCGCTGGCCGGCGTCCCCGATGTCAGCCATGCTGATCTGCCGACGCTTGTCATCGGCAGCACCGTGGACAGACAGGGCAGGGAAATGAACTAGCTAGTTGGGTGGTGACCGGATAAATTGAAATGCTCAGCAGCTGTTTGTTGCAAATAAACTTCCACTTCGTTTATTCCTTCACTTTGTTGTGTTAGTCAATGTTGAAATTAGCAAATTGTTTGCAATCCATTAGTCGTTCTAAGGGCTTGTTCTTTTTTTTTTTTTTGATGAATTAAGGGCATGTTATGTTAATCTTTGATCCGAGGAGATGAAAGATTTTGAATTGTAGGTATAAAATCTGCCTCAACCCCTTGGATTGAAGCTAACCGAAAAAAACTCTCTAATTGTGCACGGGGACTGGTTCTTGAATTATGAACTGACACGCTGACATTTACCGGGAGCATAATAATGCCTGGGATCCTCCGTTGAATATTATTTCTGGATGAGTTTCAGACAGTTTGTTCTCCCCAAACAGTACACTGTCAAGCGTCGACTGCACGATAGTTTCGAACTCCCGGTGTTATGAGTTTTTTTTTTTTTTTAGAAAAAGGGTTTCCCCCGCTTTTGTATTACCAAAAGCTAAACCATCGTTTTACAGTACTGGTGTAACGGCGCGCCGCCCACATAGCAAACAAAAAAAACAAGAACATTCTTAAGACTAAATGTTCAGCACATTCAAATCCACATGACTACGATGATCATGATGAGGCCTGGTGGAAACCGAAAGCTGAACATCCGATTGAGCCGACCACGATGATGAGGCTGTCCACCCGGCGTCCACAGGATTTGTTGCGGACAACTTGCTCGACCTCCGGTTGGTGACCGATGTTATGAGTTTCGGTGAATGATGGATGCTTCAGTTTGGGATCGTTGAACAAGAGCGCCGACTTGTCAAGACAATACCACAACTCAAGTGCGCATCAAGTGGACTCATCTCTACTTGCTTCTTCGTCGATGTGAGAAGATCTAAGCGCTTTCCAATTGCTACAGCTTAGGGGAGGGCAATGTCAGTCGCCCTGCTGGGCTGATGGTTTCTGCTTTCTACAATTTTGGATCAAAATTTGGTCAACCATGAAATATCGTGACTCTCTAAGATTCTTGCACTAACTTGCAATTTGGCATGGAGTGAGTAGGATATACGAGGGGAGTAGGTGGGATTTCAGTGCCTAAAAAGGTGGGATTTCAGGCGGCAATTTTAGCCACATGATATGAAATGAGCGCTCAGATTAGCCGGGCATTGTTCATCTTCCTCCTCCTCACGGTACTGTTCATCTTCTTCCTCTCGTTGCCCTCTGTTTCCGTGCTCACCCGCCACCGGCCACCACCCCGCCGCGGGTGCTAGGGTTCGCCGGATCTCACCACGCCCGCGGTGGCCACCATCTTCAGGTAAGTGCGATACAAAACATATATAGCCTGAATCCAGATTTTGATTCCGATATGTACTTGATTTTAAAGATAACCCAATATATCTCAATATATATATTTCAATCAATAACCCACATAAAACGTGTAAAACATTTTAATTAGTACACATAAAACGCCGCCGCTGCAAGTCTGCAACCATAGTCAAAAAGAGTCCTTGTCTCCTCTCCGCTGGTCTCCTCTCCGCTGCGTCTCAACCCAAACACCCAAAGGTCCCAAACCCTCCTGTAACGCCACCCTCTCCATTGCAACGGAGCGAGCCATGGCGGCGGCGGAATCGACGACGATACGTCAGCAGCAGAACAAACCTTTGGGCGATCTGGGTGAGAAGGGCGGAGGCGGCATCGACTCCGTGCTCCCGCCGCGGGTCGTCTTTGGGGCCTGACGAGAACGGCGTCAGGAAGGTAATCCGGTACTGCTTCGACGACGAAGGCAACAAGTTCGAGGTCGTCACCACCATCACCCCCGTCGGCAAGCTCGCGCGCGCCCCTACCACCAAGAGCTCCATCAAGCGCAACCCGATGCCCAGTTACGCCGATGCCATGGAGGATGATGCTAAATCGGGGCTTACAAACGTCTCCACGAAACGGATCGTCCCCGAGCGTCCAGACCTCTCAGGTAGCCGTTCGATTCAGCTCGTTTCCATTGATCCGTTGTATTTTTAGACGTAATTCTGCCAAATGGATTCATGTTTTGTGTTAAGTGTTAGGGAATTAGGAATATGAGAATAGAAGAACAATAACACGAGAGAGATAGGATGAATCACTATGAAGATGAATGATTTATTACTTCATTTACATTGTGACTAGAGGGCAATTAGTAAATACTAGAAACTGACTTGTTCAAATGTGCTCCAATTCCTTTCACACCAGGCCGGAAGAGCTAGAGGTCTATGAGATAACTCTAACAGTCATTCTTTGAAAATCTGGTGCTTCACCTCCATTAAGTCTGCACCAAAATGCTACAAAATGAAGTGAAATTCATAGGCAAGGTCAGGACAGAATTGATGCAAAAACCCCTACTTGGATTGAATTCAAAACGTCCACATCTCCTTGCTAGTTTCTTTTTGAGAAGGATCCATGTCTCTTCTGAAATTTCTCCAAAACCTCATTAATAGTCCTATATTCCTTATCATCATCACCATGATAAAAGGTATCTACACATTGCATGATTTTTTCACTACAATTCGATTAGAGAAGATTGCTGAATTGCTATAACTATGTAGTAGGGAATCAATAGAGAAGTTTGTTGAACTGCTATAAACTATAATAGGGATTTAGCAGAGAAGACTGTTGAATTGCTATAACTATAATAGGGATTCAGCATATATGCAGCCATATGAGTGCAGAACCAAATCTATCTTTTATTTTCTTGTGAACAATAGCCATGAATTCTTCATAGTTCTTTTCCACACTGCCAAATGCCTCCTTGATTTTCCTCTTTGCCTTGGTAAGTTCTCCATACACAAAACCCATAGATGGCTTTGAAGCATCACATTAATGGTGCAAGGTATGAGTTGCACTAGAAGTTCAAAGTATGTTTGGCCTATTTGAGATGCAGTAATGTCTTTGCTCCCATGTTGTTAGAAGCATTATCTGTCACAACTTGCACCACATTCAGCACCTACATTATCGATTGCTTTGTCTGCCAGCTCATACAAGTGTGTGAAACATCTGACATCTCTTTTGACTTAATAAAACTTATCTCCTCACTAGAATTTGTGCACATATCCATAATACTCCTCCTATTATCTGTCCAAGCATCAGTCATGATGGAGCAGTTCTTCTCATCTTCACTATCTTTCAGCAAGCTCTTGGTTTTTGCAACTCTTCCAACAATTTTCCCTGAGGATCATGCTGAGCTGGAGGATGTAAACAAGGACCAAATTGATCAATAGCTTCAACCATTTCCTTGAACTCAGCATTGTCACAAGCATTGAATGGAATAGCTACAAATTAGATTTATGTTGAAAATCAATTTGTTTGCAACATATTAATGGAAGGCTGCAGCATTAAGAATAGAACTATAGAAGTACAGAACATACCATGTGTATACACCCATCTAGCAACATATTGCTGCACTTGGTCTGTTCTCTCTTTCCAAATGCCTCATTTATGTTTTGTTGTCTGTTAGCTTCAATCTTACTTGCCTTGGGACCAATGGGGTGTAAAAATTTGTCCACGAGGCTTAACATGTGACGGTCTATTTGTACATTCCCCTAGTCTCTTTACCATGTTGTTTCTTATCCATCTTATTTGTTGTTATAATTCAAAATCTATCTTGCATTTTTTTCTTAGCTTACTTTTGGGCACTTCAACACAGATGTGCCAACATGAGCAAGATGTGCTTGAAAGCGATAAATTCCTGGTGTTGTTTCAGACGTTGACATCCTATAAGCAATAATACTGCAGTACCAAAGTACTGAATAGAGTAGAATTGTAAACCAATAATACTGTACTACTGAATGGTACAAGGCAGCACATGAACATCAAAATAAGACAACACATATTCACAATGTTTTCAGATTCATACAAATGGATCATGTATTCAAGTATAGCCTTCAGGTTCTGTAGTTTAAGCTTCAGAAATTCAGAGAATCTCAAGATATTCAGAGAATAGCATTTAGCAATCCACAGCCCAATTCAAAGCTGTTGAACAAAGCAGTTCAAAGTTTACAGACTAAGGAGTTAGCACGCATTCAATCACTCAATAAATGGTTTGTATGCTCTGAAGGAGTTAGCACACATTCAATCACAGTCGAATTAGGTTTGTGATTGGGTTCCATCTATGGTAAATGGTACAATATGGTTTGTATTCTCTGTTATCTTGAACTAACTAGGAAAATCTAAACATTATTGGTTTGTTGGGATTTATGTTGTTTGCTTGTTTACCAAATCTAGGTGCATTATAGGCAGTACCTCTAATGGGAATTGTATGTATGGTAAATCAGTATTGCGAGGATAGCTACATTGTATATTGCAAACATTTTTGTTAATGGATGTGACATTTATATTTTTTTAAGTGATGTCTGGGTTTGATCAGAGGACAGCCATGCTACATGTAGATGTATCTGACGGAAAAAAAAAATGTAGTGAAGGAGATGCTGCTATTGAATGTTATTACATTGGTATAGTTGGTTTTAGAAATTGAATGTCACATGCTGGTTTTAACCTTATCATCTTCACTTGTGATTCTGTTTTCTAACAGGCTGCTTAATTTCAGGGAACAATGCTCGAAACGTGGCGTTCCAATAATGGTACCCATGGAGTGCTTGATCTGTCGCAGTAAGGGGCATCACTGGACCATAAAATGTCCCCCCCGAGATCAAGCCAATGTGGTTATGTCCCCTATCGCCGATGGCCCTTCATGCCCAAGAGAAGCCGTTAAGCGAGCATATCCTGTGAGAAATGTGATAAAATCAGAGATGATGTGAAGAGGATTATGAATGATGACAGATGTGTCCGGGTGACCAATCTTTCGAAGGAGGCTGGCGAAGAACATCTTGTTTGTTTGTTCTCTATATTTTGGCTTCGTGACCCATGTCTACATTCCTGTGGATGAGAATGGATCAAGCAGGGGAGTTGGCTATGTCAAATTTGCTCATAGACGCGAAGCTGAGTGGTATCTTGATACTGTGTTTATCAAAACCTTACCCTCCAAGTTGGGTGGGCAGCACCAAGGCTGAAGTAGTTTTCTACACTATGTACTTGTATAGCATATTATAAGAAACTGAACTATTTTCTTGATACTGTGTATATACTATGTGTTAGCAATTTAGCATGGCTTATTCCCAGTGCTGTCCATATAGCGTTATTAGGTTTGCGCAGTATGATGCCAGTGTATTGTTGCGACGCTCAGCTGCTGGCACTGCCCTCGCTTACATGTAAATCCTGCATCTGAATGGATGTCACACGGACAGAGTATCAGCTACCACTGCAATGACTGGCGCATGCACTTCTCCGGCAACTGAAAAACGCAAGACGCTCGTCCATCAGCGGCGTTATGCTACTCTGGCTGACTGGCTGTTGTTTCCGGGCACCAAGCAAACATCCAAGCCTGCCATCCGATCGACATTGCGTTCAGAACTCCTACACTGGCTTCCAAGATTCACTTTTCGCACTGGCTTCCAGATTCACTTGCAGGTAAGCTGCTGCAAGGATCTAGTGCACCAGTGGTATCTTGAGGCTCAGGAGGAATTTGTTGCTCTCAACTTCCGGCTACCAACTCCTGCACAAACAAGAACAAATGCCAATGCAAGCAGGCTCAGCACTAAAGTGGTATCTTGAAGCTTGAAATGGTCTTCTTGTATCCGGCAGCTCTTGAACACACAAGTACATTAGCAACACCATCTTGTATGTAATGGCAATGTCTGTCTGGGTTATACTGCAGATGGATTATTAACCATGGGCAAATGACAGTGATTACCACTCTTATCACCCAGACCCAGTGTAAAATAAAATGCACCAGTCTGTTTTACTACCACATGACAGACAGTACCAAAAACGTCAATGATGATGCTGCTCCTGTAGGGGAGGGAAGGTGGTAGTACTTAACTTATTGATGAGAAAACACAGGGAGGTGGGACCCACCGTCGCAAAAAGGGTTTTCTGGCACGCGTACGCCTACGCAACCACACAGGCGTGTATACTGTAGTAGTATACTCCCTCCGTCCCTTATTAGATGTCGTATGGGGTGCGTCTTGGCCAAACTTCTCAATTTTTTCACTAGGTTTGTAGAAAATACGTGCAACATTTATATTTTTAAATAAATTTGTTAAAAAAACTAGACTTAAAGATCTTTCCGATGATACTAATTACTTAAGCATAAATATTTATATATTTTGAAAAAAATAATTGCCCGATTTGAAAACGTGTGGATTTCTGGGGAGCGAAATGGCATCTATTTTAGGGACGAGGGAGTATGTCACAGAGGAAGGACTTTTCCTGTTGCCCTGACGTGATTTTAACCCTCTACCTGAAATGCCCAGAATGCCCCTTCATCCTGCCTGGTTAAGCTAACTGCGACAGTGGGTTACCCGCTCAGGCTGGCATCGCTTCACTGAAAATGGACCGAATAAAGTGCCATATACGTACGTACTGTATACAAATACTCCTACTATGATTCATACGCCGTGGGTCCCATCCTCTGGGGATATTTATGAGGCCCACCTCCTTTCACATGCAGGTGCTCTCTGTTAACGTCACACCTCCAGCCAATAATCATTAAGTCTTTTTTTTTGTTTAGAAAAAAGAATTATTAAGTTATATATATACATCGTCCAAATTGCTTTAATAATAGTAGTAGTAGTATAATAGTGCACTTTGTCCAGGTGGCGAAATGACAGCACAGTCCCTGTGCTACTCTCAACTGTGGTTAAGTCTGGGGCACCCATAAAAATTAGTATTTGGCATCAAATGAGGGCAAAAGTTAGTTCAAAACTTGCAGGACAGCAAACGGACTCGGATTTTTTTTTTACTCTACCTTGCTGGAAGTCACCTACTTTTTCCTACAAGTACCCCCGGCACCAAAATTTTTTTGTCGAGTTTGACTGAGTTTGAGCAAAAAGGGAGAGAAAAAAAAGAAAAGGGCCTGTATTTTAAGCCCCTGAATAAATTTGGGGGAAAATACAATTTCGGCGGCGCTCGTGGCTTCGAATCTCCGTCAATTCGCTCCAATCCTCCAACGGATCCACTCAGGTACTTGCACACATCGATTCCTCTCCTTCTTAGCTTCCGATCGAGCTACGGGTCACGGCTCATGGCGGCGTGGGGCGGCAGATCGAGGCGCTAGGGTTTGGGGGTGCCGCCCCTGGGATCTTGCCAGGCCGGCGGCCGGAGCTGACCGCGCTCGCCGGCCGCCGCTAGATCTCACTGACTGGGCTCCTCTTCCTCCACCTCGCTGGCCCGCGCCGGCGTAGCTTTTAGTATCACCCACTTCCCGTCCAAACGCCCCTAAAAATTCGGGATCCCGCCGTCCCGTCGCCAACTGCACACGGTAGGTTCGATTCGAGCTGGATTCGTGGGGTGGGGTATCTGCTGTCTAGTGTTGATTTCGGATTCAGCTGCTTCTGCTCGTCCTTTCGCGGCCTGGCCTGCTAAAGTTTGGGGTTCTAGGATTTTTTTGCTCCTCGTGTGCGCCACAGTCCCATTTCCGTGCAAATTCTAGCAACTGACGCTTCGTTTCTTTCGTCTGCTCACGGATATTCCTCACGCTGTCACGTTTTGTGCAGGTTGTGGCCAGCTTTGGGATTGATGCGAGTGTAGTAGCTTCTTGCTCGGTGGTTGGTCTTGGGCTCTTCTGTTCCAGCTCAGGAGTCAAGACCAACCTAGTTCTGTGCTCAAGATGAAGACCAGTGCAGACCCAAGCACCCAAGATGTGATGGTGGAGGCAGCCCTCAAGGCAAAGCATGCAGCAGAGCGCAAGTTCCATGCACGTAACATCAAGGGTGCAAGGAGGTCGGCGCTCAAGGCTCAT
This sequence comes from Hyparrhenia diplandra, assembly GCA_015847255.1. Lineage (NCBI taxonomy): Eukaryota > Viridiplantae > Streptophyta > Magnoliopsida > Poales > Poaceae > Hyparrhenia > Hyparrhenia diplandra. Next base: position 26,177 of record JADLZK010011453.1, on the reverse strand, counting down.
AACTTGTGCCCATCACTTGAGGGCTTATCTCAGATGATCGCAACACTTGATGTTCACCTTGCATCTGAGTCCAAGATTGATGGGGAGAGTGACTGGTACAGGATACTGTCTCTAGATGCCATGGCTGATGAAGAGGAGGTGAAGAAACAGTACAGGAAGCTAGCTCTCCAGTTGCACCCAGACAAGAACAAGTCGGTTGGTGCAGAGGTTGCCTTCAGACTTATCTCGGAGGCATGGAGTGTATTGTCCGACAAGAGCAGGAAGATGATTTATGATCAGAAGAGGAGAGATCATGGTGCGGCGAATGTGTCCAATGGTTTCTATGCTTGTGATACAAAGGTCAGTAAGCGAGCACGAAAAATGCCGCTGCCGCTGCCGCCGCCGCTGCCGCTGCCTCTGCCTCAGCAGCTGTCGACGCTACTAGTCATCCTGCAGGGGGTAATACATTCTGGACATCATGCAACCGCTGCAGGATGCAGTATGAGTACTTGAGAATTTATCTGAACCACAACCTTCTGTGCCCAAACTGTCACCATGCATTCATGGCTGTAGAAACTGGGTTTCCCTGCAATGGAACCAGTTCATCGCTCACCTGGACAACCAAGCCACAGCAGCAGCAGCAGCAGCAGCAGAACCACAATACTGTTGTTGACCATTCATATCAATCAGCAAGCAGAACATCAAGCATTCCAGGCACGGACATGGAGCATACCAGCAGGAGAACACTTTATGAGTTGTACAATAACCAAAGTTTCCAGTTCACTCAGTACCCCAAGGCGACAGGCGCTGCTGCTACAAATGGTTATAGTACACAAGCCTTAGAGAAATCAAAGAGAAAAACATGAAGAGAACTACATATACAATTATTTTTCAAGTGGCAATGACAATGAGTATCCATCAGGGCGTGGACGGCATTCAAAAAGAAGGCGGAATTTCAATAATGGCTATGCATCTGTGGAGTGTAACGGGAGACTCTGGCTGCAACTGCAGGTATGACTGTGATGGCTGATGGAGAAAGAGTTAATGGTACATCAGGGGAAAAAGTTTAGATCTGCAGTAAGTACAAGAAAAGCTAATGTCTTGAGGGAGATCTTCCAACTTGACACCCGTGCTCTTCTTCTTGAGAAAGCCAAATCAGAAGTTCGTGAAAAATTACGAGGTTGGAATATTTTTCGACATCTGGCCAGTTTGTCGAGAAAGGGAAATCAGAAAGAAGAGAGAAGCATGTTGAAAAACAATATAAAGGTTAATGGCATCCTCCATGACAATCCAATCAATAAATGCAAGAAGTACAGTTCAAAAAATGCAGATATCGAGATCCCTGTGACTGATGTAATGAATCCAGAACAGATGCGTACCTATGTCCATTGATGTCCCTGACCCGGATTTCCATGATTTTGATAAAGATCGAACAGAAAGATCCTTTGGCAATGATCAGATCTGGGCTACATATGATAGTGAAGATGGCATGCCTCGCCTTTATGCAATGGTACAGAAAGTTATTTCAATGAAACCTTTCAGGATAAAATGAGCTTTCTCAATTCTAAGTCCAACAGTGAACTGGGACCAATAAACTGGATTGCCTCAGGTTTTACAAAGACATGTGGTGATTTTAGGATTGGGAGGTACCAGATTACTGAAACAGTCAACATCTTTTCCCACAGAGTTTGCTGGAGTAAAGGTCCTCGTGAATTATCAGGATTATTCCCCAAAAGGTGACACATGGGCTGTGTACCGGAACTGGTCTCCTGATTGGAATGAACTTACACCAGATGATGTGATATATAAGTATGAGATAGTAGAAGTGATCGATGATTTCACTGAAGAGCAAGGTGTGAGTGTTGTCCCATTGCTGAAGGTAGCTGGTTTCAAAGCAGTTTTCCACAGGCTCACGGGCCCTGATGTGGTCAGAAGAATACCGGCGAAAGAGCTTTCCGCTTCTCTCATCGGGTTCCTTCTCGCCTGCTCACTGGTGAAGAAAGAAATAATGCTCGAAAGGCTGCCATGAGTTGGACCCTGCTGCAACTCCAGTTGACCTTCTTAAGATTATTACAGATGTTAAGGAAGATTCCACACAGTGAAGCTCCGAGTAGAACTCAACTTGTCTGTCCGACAGACTTGCAACTGCGAGCTGGCATGGCTGAAGTCTCAATATGTGCTTCACTGACTTGCAACTGCGAGCTGGCATGGCTGAAGTCTCAATATGTGCTTCACTCACTAGTCAGCATCATAAGGCTCACTTGCCTTAAATCTATCATTGAACTTCTGGATGACAATGAGGACTCAATTAGGCATTTCTAACATTTAATTTTATTGTAATATCGATATCGTATAGAGTAAACGATCATCGAGAGGCTGCATATTGTGATGAGGCCAGTTCTCAAAATGGCAGGCCTCATGACTTGCTGTGAGGTAGGTGCCGCTAAGCGATACTCAGTCTGTATGTCAAGTAAGAGCGTAGTTTGAGACTGCTGCCAGACTTTACTCTGTACTGCACTCATTACTTATCCAGTTATTTTCATTAATGCATAGCATAAACCCTATAAATCTAGCATATCCAGTTACTTTGATTAAATATTATGTCTTCTCTGTGGTGATAATTACTCTTGTTTATTCAAAGATTTATGTACAGATGAGTATTACAAATGGTCTGTAAATGTTCAGAGGTTGGTCAGCTTCACATATTGTGTTGTGGGAGAAATATGGTTCCTGTAGACTTTATACGATATACCATTCTAGAAGAATGCATGAATTAACCGTAGTAATAACAATCTTATGGATGATTAGCCTCCATACCACGCCAAATTTAGTTTGTTGTAATGTGTAATTGCAGTACAGTAACTAAATAATTGTCCTGATTCCAACTCCAACTTGAGATACATCGTGTTCATTAGTGTATGATACATTCCATACAGTGGAAGGCGGTGTTGTCAGTCTGGTGACCAAAATTTGTCCAATGAATCCAAGAAACTGCAGTGTGACCTCCCAAAAATTGGGTAAGCTAAATGATGCACTCAAAGTAGAATCAGCAGCCGCGTTCAACGACGGGCTGATGCTTCAGGCCAACATCGAGGATCCAACACTGATAATGATGTCTAGTGATTTCACAGTTAGCCACAGATTGATAATCTCGTATTGAATCACAAAATAATTGAGATACAGACATTTCAGTGGGAGACGACAATGGAACCTTATCAGTATCGCTAAAGGCCCAATTATCACCAGATATCTTGAGAGCACAATATGTGGATGGTGTTGTTCACTGCTATGCTGCTAAACATCGAACATGGTTGTCGATGACGACGCAACTCATTTCTGTTCCCCTTTTTTCTTTTTGTAATACTTTACCGGATGAAAATAATAATGCTAACAAAAAGAGGAAAAGTATAATATCTTAAAGTCTCTCATAAACTATCAAGTTGCAAGACTGGGCCTGAAGATGCCAACTGCTTCACCATCGCACTAACTGTCTGCAAGGGTACGCTTGGATGTACTGATGTACAGAACTGCATTCAGAAGACTGCTATCAGAATTTGCGTGACATAGATCTCAGAATATCCACATCGTATTGTACATACCATTATTTCCTCTTATGAAGGCGTCACCGTATTTATTCTTTAGCTGACCATTGACGTATTCTTCAGTTTGCTCCATTGCAATGTTCATGTATCCATCAAGACATGCCAGAATACCTGATTAGGATCAGGAAAACTTTAGTGTCATTGTACAAGCAATTGGTTTAACAAATTCGTTTTTCAGTTATTCATATAATAGAAATAGAAAGTTAGAAACAGAAAGCAATATATTTTTTTCAGCATGTAAAGTGGGCCTCATCCATAAATATGAGCACTGATTATTGGTCACCATGAGTATCAAAAGTGGAGAAATTGGAAATGAATCTTCCAGCGAATCAACACTATTTGACATAACAGATACACTAGCAACATGGAATCACAAATTCTGCAGACATCCGTTGCGCTTTATTTTAAAAGGAACTAAGAAATTCTTCTTAATATGAAGTCACATGGATGATAGATCCTCGGTGGCCCTTTTCTTTTGAAGAATATATGAACATAGGGGCTAAATATATTCATCACGAGGGTATACAAACATGTAGTAGCAAGGAAACTAATAACATGACTAACAACTAGTAACTGCATATGGCATGTACCAGGCTACCAGCATATTTAGAGAAACCCCAACCATATCAGAGTGGAAGTGAAATTTCGAAGGCTTATCCTTGAATAAACACTAGAAAATATAGCCCATAGGGACTGCATACACATTTTTTGGCTTGGCTCATCCAGGCCACAAACCAAACATACCCATAATATGAACTGCAAAGGCATTCAATACTCCAATGAAAAACAATCTGAAATCGTAAATACAGAAAACCACACCTGTCTGACTATCCAAAATCACAACTTTCACAGGAATATCTCAGCTCTCCACTGTCCCCCCTGAATCACAATCCTTGTTAGAGCCCCCACACAATTATCTCTGAAGTCATAACACAATCCATGACTTTGAACTGGTAAAGTAATCCATGATGCTAACAACACAAAACAGGACAGCACAGGACAGGACAGTCACCAGGCTTAAAAACCCTACAGGGGATTTGTCAATTGTCAAATCTACAGGTGATTCCTAGGGTTCAATTGAATGTATGAATCTCATCAACCACGTTGAAATCACTACAGCACCAACGCATGGCAATCACAATATCATATTCTATCAAGCACAAGTTATTCTTTGTAAGGATCAATAAACAAAATTTGCCCCATTGTTCTAGACCACGTAATTATATCCCCAGCTAAATACAAGAAAGGTCAGGAGGGTTTGGAACATTGTTATAGATGTGGGCAAGACAAAGGGAATGAAACAGAGCGCAGGGCTGGAGGTGACCTCGGTAGTCTACGCCGGAGTTGAGCTTGACAACGACGGGGGCCCCCTGATGGACTTTAGGAAGTCCGACGGCGTCTTCACCGTCCCGCCGCCGCCCGAGCCGGGCCTGTCGCTGCCGCCGCCGCCGCCGCCGCCGCTCATCTTGCGCCCTGACGCGCTGTGCCCGGTGTGGCGGTGTCCCTGTGTTGCGGATTGCGACCCGTTTGGACTCCGGCCGGATCCCCCTGGTCGGTGTCAGTGCCGTTTACTCTGGGTCCCACGTGTCAGTACCGTCTGTAGCTAACAACAACCCGTCGCCATCCACACTCCACAGTCAATCACGTGAAGATCCTCTCTTCTTTTAAACAGTCCAAAATGTTTTTCTTTTTGAAACGAGTCCAAAACCACCTTGACGCACTGTGTCGTGTACCAGCGAGCAGTGGAAACCACGTCTGTAACAAACGCCGACACGTCGGTCCCACGTCCAGTGGGCCCCACCAACCATTGAGTAGCGTGTACGTAATCGGGCGACGGACGTGTCGCCGCCGTCTTGCGAGTGCCGTTCCCATCTGAGCCACACATCTCTGAACAAAACCCGGGAGGCGCCTCCAGGCACATCCCCTCCGTGCCACCCGCCGCCCCCAAACCCTCGCGCCGCCTCCGAGACAGCCGCCGCAACCATGGCCACCACCACCGCCGCCGCCGCAACCGCCGCGCTCACCGGCGCCACTACCGCTGCGCCCAAGGCGAGGCGCGGGCGCACCTCCTGGCCCCCCGGCGCGCCGTCGCCGCGCCCATCAGGTGCTCCGCGGCGTCACCCGCCACGCTGACAGTGACGGCTCCCCAGCCACCCCGCTCCGGCCGTGGGGCCCCAGCGAGCCACGCAAAGGCGCGCCGACATCCTCGTCGAGGCCCTCGAGCGCTGCGGCGTCCGCGACGTCTTCGCCTACCCCGGCGGCGCGTCCATGGAGATCCACCAGGCGCTCACCCGCTCCCCCGTCATCGCCAACCACCTCTTCCGCCACGAGCAAGGGGAGGCCTTCGCCGCCTCCGGCTTCGCGCGCTCCCGGGCCGCGTCGGCGTCTGCGTCGCCACCTCCGGCCCCCGGCGCCACCAACCTTGTCTCCGCGCTCGCCGACGCGCTGCTCGACTCCGTCCCCATGGTCGCCATCACGGGGCAGGTGCCGCGCCGCATGATTGGCACCGACGCCTTCCAGGAGACGCCCATCGTCGAGGTCACCCGCTCCATCACCAAGCACAACTACCTCGTCCTCGACGTCGACGACATCCCCCGCGTCGTGCAGGAGGCCTTCTTCCTCGCCTCGTCTGGTCGTCCGGGGCCGGTGCTTTGTCGACATCCCCAAGGACATCCAGCAGCAGATGGCGGTGCCCGTCTGGGACACGCCCATGAGCCTGCCTGGGTACATTGCGCGCCTCCCCAAGCCTCCTGCGACTGAATTGCTTGAGCAGGTGCTGCGTCTGGTTGGTGAATCGCGGCGCCCTGTTCTTTATGTTGGCGGTGGATGCGCAGCATCTGGTGAGGAGTTGCGCCGTTTTGTGGAGATGACTGGAATCCCAGTCACAACCACTCTTATGGGCCTCGGCAACTTCCCCGGCGATGACCCGCTGTCTCTGCGCATGCTCGGTATGCATGGCACAGTGTATGCAAATTATGCAGTGGATAAGGCCGATCTGTTGCTTGCGTTTGGTGTGCGGTTTGATGATCGTGTCACAGGGAAGATTGAGGCTTTTGCAAGCAGGGCTAAGATTGTGCACATTGATATTGATCCGGCTGAGATTGGCAAGAACAAGCAGCCACATGTGTCCATCTGCGCAGATGTTAAGCTTGCTCTGCAGGGCATGAATGCTCTTCTGGAAGGAAGCACATCAAAGAAGAGCTTTGACTTTGGCTCGTGGCAGGATGAGTTGGATCAGAAGAAGAGAGAATTTTTGGGTATAAAACTTTTGATGAGGAAATCCAGCCACAATATGCTATCCAGGTTCTTGATGAGCTGACAAAAGGGGAGGCCATTATCGCCACTGGTGTTGGGCAGCACCAGATGTGGGCAGCACAGTACTACACTTACAAGCGGCCAAGGCAGTGGTTGTCTTCAGCTGGTCTTGGGGGCTATGGGATTTGGTTTGCCGGCTGCTGCTGGCGCTGCTGTGGCCAACCCAGGTGTCACTGTTGTTGACATCGACGGAGATGGTAGCCCCTCATGAACATTCAGGAGCTAGCTATGATCCGAATTGAAAACCTCCCAGTGAAGGTCTTTGTGCTAAACAACCAGCACCTGGGGATGGTGATGCAGTGGGGAGGACAGGTTCTATAAGGCCAACAGAGCACATACCTACTTGGGAAACCGGAGAATGAAAGTGAGATATATCCAGATTTCGTGACAATTGCCAAAGGGTTCAACATTCCAGCAGTCCGTGTGAAAGAAGAGCGAAGTCCGTGCAGCAATCAAGAAGATGCTCGAGACCCAGGGCCGTACCTCTTGGATATAATCTTCCCGCACCAGGAGCATGTGTTGCCTATGATCCCTAGTGGTGGGGCTTTCAAGGATATGATCCTGGATGGTGATGGCAGGACTGTGTATTGATCTAAATTTCGCAAGCACCGCCTCCCTGCCTTTCTTTTGACATGCATATGAACTAGTACAAGGGTTATATGTGTTTCCTATGTGATGTTCTGCTCTGTTCTATCTTTTTGTAAGCCGTCAGCTATCTGTAGTGTGTGCTTGTTTGATGTACTCTGTTATGGTAATCTTAATTAGCTTCCTACCTTGTAGTTGTGTAGTCTGTTGGAGGTCATGTAAGTGCCTTTTGCTACAAATAAATATGGTAATAATAATAATAAGCATTGCTATGCAGTGCTTCTGAACTGGCTTCTGTTGCCAAATTTAGGTGTCGAACTGCTCCTTGCTTTTGTTTTAGCTCTTTTTTCCTTGTTTATTTGTTATTATTGTTAATTCCAACTGAATATATGATGTATGTATCCATTTTCTTCGAATTAGTATGTTCCATCATGTGAACTCAAATCGTCTCAATGTGTTATTTGCCATTACAACTCGTTCAATCCTGCGCACTCAAATTGGGCTCAAAGTTACATTTTTAAAATAAATAAATAAACGCTGGTCAAAGAAGCCTAACGCTTTACACGACGCCGATGTGCTGGCTGGCCTGGGGATAAACAAAGACCGTGGTCGCCGGTGCTGAAGAAGACAGTGGAGGCTGAGGCTTTTGATTGGTAAAGCTACCGTTTGTTTTGAACTTTTTGATTGACTGACAATCCATTTCCCAAAGATACGGGTCAAATATCTCAACTTCTAAAAGTTTCATTTCCATCACCACATAAATTTTGCTATTCTAAGACACTGGTACCGGCAAGACTTGCTTTCTGGGGTTCAAAGAGGGGCATTCTATCCACTCATTGTTCCTTGAGTTATAGCATTCCACTATCAAAAGAAAATAACCAGATATAGAAGTAAATGCATGCCACAAAAAATGAAAAGGTCATGCAACTTTTAGTTTAACCACATGGAACAAAACATGCTTTCCTTTGCTTTTTCCTTCTCAAGTTGGACCTGACAAAAGCTTCTGATCGCATGCCAAGGCTGTCTCTTGTCCCTTACCTTTCTGTTATTGCAATCAATCAACTGTCCAATAGGCTTCAATCTAGGATGCAAAATAGCAATCTGACTATCTCTCTAGGTCAAAACTATACTATCCACTCCATGTTTTTTGCAGATGACATAATTCTTTATGGAAACGCCTCACTGCAGAAGTTACCACCATTCGCCATATTTTCAGGAGTTCTCGACTGCTTGGGGCCAATTTTCAAACTTCCAAAGATCAGCCACTCTTTTTCGCAGGAGAGTTGACAATAACACCAAAGACCATATCAAATCTATCTTCCCGATCCCTGACCTCCTACCAACACCATGAAGCTCGGACACCCCATGATCTTCAACCATAGAGACAAAACCAAAGCCTATGAGTTCATCAACGACAAATTCAGGGCTAAGCTGATCACAGTCGAAGCAAATACACTGAACCATGCTATGCGACTCTCCTACATCAAATCTGCTCTTCCATCCATTCTTATAGTTACATGTGAATTGTCCTCTTCTCCAAGACTTTTGTGGAAAAGGACTAACACCATTATTAGAATATTTTGGTATGTCCAAGATAACAATTATGCTCTTCCCAGTGCCTTTCGCTATTGGGAAGGACATTTGTCAATCCAAAAAGATGGAGGCTTGGGAATCAGAAACCTTTACACTGTCAACAAGAGCCTCATCACTCAAGCTGCTTGGAACATATATAACAAGAACAGTTTTCTCACTGCCATCGTTCAAGCAAAATATTTCCCAAATAATTCTTTGTGGACTGCAAAACGCAACGGACCTTGCTCTGTTTTCTGGCACTCTATTCTACAAAGTAAAAGAAGGATCTCGATCAGTGGCGAGGACAGGGGGCTAACATGTCACAATAATTTTTTTTTTATACTAGTATAAGTTTATGATTGTTATTCATATTAAGAGGTAGAAATTTAATAAAATTCTTCTCATATGTACCTATTAATATTCTCTAGACGATAAATCATAAAAAAATACAACTAAATAGTACTATGGAGAAGCTTAGAAAAGACTAAGACATAGATCTCGAGTTTTAGATTTGTGAAATCACCCCCAGACGCTTGCTTTAAGTTGTCGCCTATTGCTAGAAAAATAACATAATTGATCCTGAGCACCTGTATGAATTAAGTTGGACAGTCATCACAAGGAACCTAACCAATTTTGTTTATAAGTGGATTTTTTGGTCGGGTGGGATTAGCAACATAATTTCTGGCTCCGCCACTAGTCGCTATCATTGTTGTTATAGCCAGTTTCTTCACCCCTCCGCGTCCATCAACACCGACAAGATCAATTTTGGCTCATCGCTTGCCGGCAACGCGATCCTTATCTCCAATGGTAGTGTCTTCGAGCTAAGATTCTTCTCACGCCAGTGGGTGCCAGCGATAGATACTTAGGGGTTTGGTACCACGGGATTCTGATATTTGGGCCGCCACCCGACAGAGCCCAATGCTCGACTCCACGGAGATAAGGCTCTTTCGTCAGTGGACAGCTCTAGGTCATCGACGACAAGAGGGAGACGGTGTTGTGGTGTTCGACGGTGGGCAACGTCAACTCAACTCCCGGAATTCATGATGAGGTGATTCTTTTAGAATTGATTACATTGTTTGCCATATTGTTGCTAATTTATTTCTTCTCCTTTAGAAGTGTCTAAAAGTAAAGAAGGATCTCGGTCAAGAGGGAGAAATATAATAAAATCCTACTCATACCTATTAATATTCTCGATAAATCATACAACATACAACCAAATAGTACTATGGAAGCAGCTTACAAAGACTTAATGGTTGTCGTTGTTTATGACTACAGTGGCCATGTGAGCTTATCAATGATCTGATCAAAGTCACACACAAGTCTGGTTTGACGTGGAAGAGGTGAGAGGGATCTAACATTTACTGCAAATCTTTTTAGTGAAGACCGACTAAGCTGTTATTCATACCCGGCTGTTTGCCACTTAAGATGGTCCGTTTGTCAAACCGCGCTCGTAATATATACCAGCTAGGTCGCCTTTTGCCTGCCACCTACGATATAAATTGTTTAAAGCACTTACTTCTTTTAAGAACTTATGGTGTGAATTGTGTGTTATGCGCATGCAGCAAAACTAAAGATCCTTATTGTTGCACGTACGTAGTGGACATGGAAGGTGTCTAGACAATTAGATTAAGGCCCTCATTTGCATCCTTAAGATAATAGCTATCTACTAATACTTATCTCTTTTTAGACCCAAATAGGTGAAGCTAGCTAATAAAATAGCTAATTGTTAGCTAGATATTTAGATAATAACCATGTCACAGTTGGACCAAAATGAGATAATAGAAGCTAATAATTATCTTAGCAGCTTTTTTTTATTAGCTTTGTGCAATACCCTCCAGCTAATGTTAGCTGGCTATAAAATTAGACATGAGCTATTAGTTAGCTAACTATTAGCAGATAGTGAATCCAAACACTAATGTTAGCTTAGCTATAATATTAGACATGAGCTATTAGCCAGCAACTATTAGCAGATAGTGAATCCAAAACACTCTTAGCTAATGTTAGCTAGCTATAATATTAGATATGAGCTATTAGGTCAGGCCAACTATTAGCAGGTAGTGAATCCAAACAGAGACTGAGCTAAGGTTAGTCGGAGGGGCGACAATTTGGTTTAGCTTAATAGTTGAAGGGCAATATTATGATAATGTCTTAGGGAGCGTCTGTTGTACTGACAGAGTTCAAGAGGATCTCAGATGTCCACGTCATGGCTTTGACTCATCAAAATTCTTGAAATGACTTAAAAATTTGGGATGGAGAAGCAGACATGATATGCGTACTGAGGACATGAACTTTCATGTCAGTTTGTGCCCTCAAAATTAGGATACAAACACATTCTCCATAGATGTGCAAGCTCACGTTACTACATTGTGAGTGCATGCACACACCTGTTTCTTGTAGCAATTTTTTTTTTTTAATCGTGGACACGCACGAAGGATCAGGTGCTAATTAACAATCGCCTTGAGATGTTCATTCGTGGCCGGTGTGTTTACGGAGATATGGACAGCATTAGATTCCTGCTGGCCTACGGATACACACCGGCATGTGCAGTGGTACATGTCGGCTGACCAAATTTTGACGTGGCTAGACCATGGTCCTAGACACGGGTACAAGTGTCCCCTCCTAGCTTATGGATAACTTTATTATTTTCATTTTAATTTTGCGTGGTAGTTTTATTTTTTTAAAAAATCTAGTCACACGCGATCAGGTCCGGCATTCCATCTCTGAAACCATTATAACTTTGTGGTGATTTGCCGTAGCACACCACATGTTTTATTAATTTATGTCTCATATTTCGAGAGAAAAGGTACCGAAAATGATTTTTTGCACTCATCTACAACATTTTGTTTGTTCACTTGCCAGGGTAGTTTGGGCTCCATTGAGAAGCACGCTGGTATGAAATCCAAGTAAAGAATGAAACATTGGTCGGTGAAATAATTTGTTACTGACACAAATAAAGTATTGGCTTCACATTAATTTCTCGAGCTACACACAAAGCGTCGCATTCGGTGACACTTCACCGACCTTGCCGTCACAACATTAAATATTTGCTCAGGTAAATTGCTCTCCATTCGCTTTTCTCCACGTGTCCCTGCCCCAGTCTTCTACTTCACGTACGCTTCCCTCTAGGCTTGTGTTTTGGTGAAAAATTGGGGGTAAATTTTTTAGGTGTTACGTCCGGATGTTTGATCAAATGCTGAAAGAGGTTTCTGGAGACTAATTTAAAAAATTAGCTTCATAACTTGCCTAGAGACCACAGGAGACAATTTTTTTTCACTGTAACTAATTTGTCATTAGCGTAGTAATTATGCTCAAAAGATTAGATACATCGTATACTAAGTCAAAATCCAAACCGTGCAATTATTGTTTTTATTTGATCTACATTTAATGCTTCATGCATGTGCTAGAGTCATTCGATGTTATAAGGAAAAATTTCTAGGATGAAATTTTTTCACCAACTAAACAGGGCCTTAGTTTGATTTGATTTGTGTAAATTCTTGAGGAGAAAGAGAGGTAGGCAGCTATTTGTAATTACATTGGTATTGGTACTTATGTAATTCTTGGGGGAGAAGGTCGAGAAGTTGAAGTTAATGATATATGGAGACAAGATAAAAGGGAAGAGAGCTCAGCTTTCATGCAAACAACAAACTAGCCACAGAAGCCTACGAATCCATAGGAGTTTTGAAGAACTAACACCAAGGGAAACTTTCCTTTGTGTCCATATGTTCTTTTGAATTATTATTCTATTTTTTTCATCGCTTTCATGCATTTTGAATTTATGTAGGATTATTATAAAAATCATACAACTCCTATACCACTTTTCCTATTTTGAAAAATCATGTGTTCCAAAGAGACATATAGGCGATTTTGCTTGAACTCGCCCCTCAAACTTTGCTCGTGAGGTACACTCTAGTACCGGGCGTATGCCGCCTCCCTTCCTTCCTTCTCTGAGAGCCGACTTTCTACATCCATCGAAGCGCCCTCGCCTCCTTCCTCCAAGAACTCGCCGGCGATGAGGCGGGTCGATTCACTCTGTCCCTTCTTCCCTCTTCCCTCCTCCTTGTAAAATCCCTGTCAAATAAAGAGTTACGAGGACCTCTTTCCTCCTTATCTCGCTCGCGAAGACGGCCGACCCTCTTGCGACGCGATGAGTACCCTTCCCCGCTCGCGTGCGGTAGCGGCAAGACCAAGAACGGGCGACGCCTTCGCCGGGATGATGAAATGCTTCGAAGCGAGGCACCGCTCCGGTCGAGGTGAGCCCCTCCCAGAGTGCCGCGGCGCGGATGTGCCGATGCCAGCGGATCACCGCCGGGCCGGAGCTCCTGAGCCTGCCCATTCCGCCAACGCCGGTGCCGCCCAACCCCGATATCGTCCCCCGCCGCCGAAGATAGACCCACCAGGCCGCCCTCGAGGTCATCCCACCGCAGCCCACCGGCACCGCGCGCCACCTCTCCGCGCGAGCGCCGCCTCCATTCCCCGAGGCCGCCCGTCTCAACGCTGTTAGGCAAGGCCCGTCCCCGGCGGCGTTTCCTTCCTCATGGACGCGGCTTAACCACACCTCGTGGTGGAGCTCGCATCCATTATCGTGGGGCCCGCTTGCCGGCGTGCTGCATAGTACACCTGCCTGCACCCGGGCCCACCAACGCGAGGTGCTCCACTACTGCGGGCGTCGCGGTGTGTATTCTCCATGGGGTTCATTCCGCTAAAAATACCACATGCACCCATGTTGTTTGAGTGGTGTGCCATCGAGGCCATCAACGTGTCCCTTCGTGGCATGGTCTACATTCTCTTTTCGTGGCCCATCATGTGCCTTATCTTGTGAGCGGCTTAAGCCTACCATGCTACTTCATGCTGACACCGCAGGTCTCCGTCTTGCGGCCTTCGATCCCGTTGTTACTGTTACAACGAACAGCCAACCACATCTAAGGTGCTTGTCCGATGAATCTGCTTTCATGTGGGTTTTCGACTCGAGTTTCTTCTACATCCGGTGATGTCATAAACAATATTCTTTGGATCTTAGGCATGTTTTACCCTACGCGACCCACTTAGCCATCGCCGCGGGGAGACCAAATCCATCCGGGTGCACGCATCTTTGATGCCTTTATGTCATACCGCTCATCGCCGGTTTTTGTCCTCCTTGGTGCCTTAGTCGTGTTGTTTATTTCCTAGGCCGCAGGACCTCAATGTAAACATAGTCCTCTTTTGAGGATTGCTTTATAATTTGGCTGCAAGATGTTGTTTGTGAAAAAAAGAGACATATAGGCATGCTTTGGAATAGAGGGAAAACATAGAGTTTGAAATTTTAGTTCCTATAGAAACTTTATAACAAGCTTTTATATATAACAAATAAATAACTCATTACAACTCCATTGAAATTCTCTAGGGATTGGGCTATAACAAAAGGAATGTGGACGAAACTAACATACGTCCAATAACCTCAGCCTTTTGCTTCCTTATATCTTGAAACTTTCCTTTGCTCTAGAATCATATAAGATTTCAAGTGTCCAGGCGTTCCAATCCCACATTTTCTCTATTTATGTATTCCAAAAGGTAGGCTCAGGTCCAATTCCAGGTGATTTTTGCAAGGCACAGTTTAAATCAGTGGAAACTCACACTTCCACATGGTCAGCTCCAAAGGTGAAACCATGCATATTTTGAGCCATGTTAAATAAACATTTAGTTAATGTACATTAAAATTCACCAGCTGTAACTTTTGTGTAACGTTCTAAAATCGCAGATACCGCACAAAAGGCTGGTAACTGAATGGATCAAGTAAAATTCTAGCAGTGCTTTGTAGTACCATGTTTTTTAACTAAACAAAAGATACCATTTCAAAAAAGACATATTTTTGACATTTTGTTGTATAATGTATAGTGGTAACCATGACCTGGATCAAAGTCCAGATACAAATATATGGTCCTAGCTTTCTGCTCTCTCACCTATTTCCAAGCTCTACCCAGAGAGAGAGAGAAAGAGGGGCAAATCCACATTAAAAAAAATATAGTGATTTTTTGTAAGAAAATTCTAGTACAGGTACGGTGGTACCACCAGATGAGACGAGATGAGCCGGGGACGGGGGTGATTAGTTCAACGCATTTTCCGTGCGGGCCGTCCGGCTCCGGCCTGACCCACTGACCCGCCGCACCGTCGTCCCCACTCCTCCCTCCGTCCCACTGACGGTTTTTCACCCCTTTCTTCCGCGCCATCTATGACCGATCGCTCATTTATTCAAATTTTTTACACAAATATAATTTATTTTTTTACGACTTATTTTATCAATGAAGATACTTGAATATTGATTATTTTATTTTTATAATTTGCAAAAATATTTTGAATAAGCATTTGGACGGTCAAAATGAAGTTTAAAGTCAAAAACGTCGGTCAGCATGGGGACGGAGGGAAAGGCCCTTACGGCGCGGCGCGCCTGTACAAGTAGCAGCCAGCAGTGGAGTTACAGCCAGCCAAAAGTTACCTACAGGCTACAGCTCACTCCTCCCTCCCAGTCTCCCCAACGGGCGCAAGAACCACCACTCACTCAGTCGCCAGAGGCGTGACTGACTGAAACTGAACTCTAGTGCGTTGAGAGCGGAGCAGAGGAGGACTCGGCGAACCATGGGCGAGGTAATGCCTGCGCGCGGCTTCTTGGCAGCGATGCTCTCTGGCTCTGGGAGCGGTGCGGGAAGATCTTGATGTGCTTCGTTTTGTGTGTGCGGTGGTGCAGGAGGATAAGGCGCCGGCGCCGCCGACAAGGCCAAGGACGCGGAGCCGAAGGGACCAGGGGGCAGAGGGGGACGACAAGAAGAGGAGGCCCCGCCTCCGCCGCCGGAGTGGTCATGCGGGTCTTCATGCACTGCGAGGGTTGTGCGCGCAAGGTCAAAGAAGATTCTCAAGGGATTTGATGGTAATAGATTTACTTCCTCTCTGTGCCGTTGTGTTCACTGTTTTGTTTTTTGAATAGGAAGTGTTCTTGATAGTTGGCATACTATTACTATTAGTCGTTGTTGTTTTTCGCAAAAAAAATGTTTTTTTTCCTATCTCTCGATTTCATATCAGGACGTCGCATAGGCATTGTCAGCTCTGCTCTTCTTCCATGGTTACAAAAATCATGTTGAAATCTGCACGATTTTCTTTGTTTCCCCAGGTTTTATTTGAAATTGAAATCTGGGTTCCCTTTCTGAATTACTGAGTGATTTCCACCGGCACTTTTGAAAAAGGGCAAACTTTTGTGGGTTTTCTGGTCATTTGAAATGTAACCAACTATTTATTGTACTGCATCGCTTTAATGGAACGTTTAAGGCGCCTCTTTCGTAAGGTTCGAGTTTGAAAAATTTCTCCTTTTTATTTTCTATACTACTCGTTTTCTCTTTGTACTTGTGCATCACCATAGTACATAAGTACCTGCATCATCATATTGCCTTTGGAGTTCAATCAAACTTTGGAGGAGTTTTTAAGCGAAACCATGTGGGTGTTTTAGTTACATTTGAAAACGTTAGGTGGGCAAATGCTTGCTTGGAGGAGACAACTCAGAGTCGCACGTGTATCCTGTGTTAGTGGTGAAACAATTTAGATCCCAGCAGCCTCAATGCCCAATCAGATATCTCATAATGCAAAACCACTTCAGTGTAGTATAATATGCGTCTCTGTGCAGCATATGTTCAAAAAGAAGTTCAACTCCTCTGTCTGTCATCAGATGATGATGAAGGATTATGCTAAAGAAAATGACGACGAAGGATTATGGCAAAGATTCTGGGTCTGCCATAAGTTCTACTAATCATTGTATTCTCAACTCGGAAACTGAAGTTCATGAGTTCTTCTGAACTTTTATGCTGTCTTTGTGCAATTGTTCCAAACTTTCTATTTATTTTTCTGCAAGTGTGCGAGTCCTTCAATGGAGCTTCGAGAGTCTGAATGCAGGTTTGTGATGTGCAGGTGTTGAAGATGTTATTGCGGATACGAAGGCACACAAGGTGGTCGTTAAGGGGAAAAAGGCGGCTGCTGACCCAACGAAGGTGGTGGAACGCGTGCAGAAGAAGACAGGCCGCAAGGTAGAGCTTTATAGCAATGCCACCGCCGAAAGAAGAGAAGAAGGAAGAGGAGAAAAGGAAGTACCTGAGCCACCAAAACCTGAAAAAGAAAGAGGAGGTGAATTAGCCCACCTAGATTCTGAGGCACTGCATTGCCATTTTTACTTCAATTATGTGTCACATCAACTTATGTGCATTGTGTTATTGTTTCTATGATTTGAGACTGAGACATTGATGTTTTGTTTTTGTACTGAAGCCCATGGTGCTTGCTGTGGTGCTTAAGGTGCATATGCATTGTGAGAGGCCTGCGCGCAAGTGATCAAGAAGAGAATCCAAGATGTAAAGGTACAAATCTGTTGCCACCTCTCCCTGTATGATCCATTATAACGTAGCTCCATTAGTTCACTAAAGTGTTCTTTGTTCCATCATAACGTAGCTTTCCACAGTTCACTAAAGTCTTCTTGTGATGGATGGTGCTTTATGTTTCAGCAAATCAGCAAGATACATCAAATTCCCCATGATTCCACCAGTCAATATTCATATAGTATGTCTGTGAAACTTGATAAACTGTTACAGTGCCGCAATTTGTGTTTGATTCAAGATATACCGGTGTTCTCTCCTTGTATTAGACTGAGATGGCACACTGAACATGAAGTTAACATGTCACAAAAACTACAAATAGTTTAAATTTAAGTAAGCCAGTAAGTACTTACTTGTTTGACAAAAATATGCTAAATAAGGACAGCGCAAAATACGGTTTAATCTATTATTTCAGTTTAGAAACAATGTCAGGTCAAGGCAGACAACTGATTCTCATGTATTCATCAATTAACTTGTAATGTGGCCTTGCAGGAGTGCAATCTGTAGAGCAGACCTGAAGGCTTCTCAAGTCACACTGTGAAGGGTGTGTTTGAGGAGGCCAAGCTGGCTGATTATGTGTATAGGCGCACTGGCAAGCATGCTGCTATTGGTCAAATCTGAGCCGTTGCAGCTGAGAATGTTGATGATGGCAAATGCCAAGGACGAGAAGAAGGCAGCCGAAGGTGGGGAGGAGAAGAAGGATGATGACAAGAAGGAAAAGAAAGAAGACGATGGAGAAGCTGGTGGAGATGGGAAAGCAGATAAGCAGAAGGATGATGACAATGCTGGTGCTGAAGAGAAAGATAGAGACCCTGGCGCCATTGCTAATATGTATGCACTACCCAAGGCTCAATCATCAGACTGGATATGGTTATGCTGATCAGTACGCGCCCAGCTCTTTAGCGATGAGAACCCAAACATGGTTCTGTGATGAGAAAGCCAGAACAAGTGATGTTAAGTGCAAAATAAGGGGGATTTAGTTATCCCTGATTTTGGAGGCTTGGGAAATCATAGGGTTGAGCTCTTGGCCGCAAGTCTAGAACTTCTCTTTTCTAGGTTGAACTTTATCTGGTACAAAGTAAACTCTGGACTGGTCTGTGGACATCATATTGTGTAAGCTAATGGTCAGTAGGATTTGTGTTGTTCCTTTCAGCTTTGGCTTTTCTTTTGTACAAAGATGTATTATATATGCTAGTTTTGAAATAGCTTGCTGCTACTCTGTAGTCTGTTGTCCGAATAGACGTAACTTTCAGTTAACATTGCCAATGCCATCATAAAAATCCATATTCTTGTGTTCTTTTCTAACTATATGCTGCTGGAGGAAAAAAAAGCAGGTTCATCTTCCTGTTTAGTTTTAGTCTGGCCAGTTCAGTGGCATATTTTCAACAGAGGTCACCTGTCAGCATTTTTTCAACAGAGGGCCACCAGGCATTGACACTTTTCATATGTATGTGACTCTGTTGTGGGTCATGCCCGTTGCTGCAAAGGCTAGCTGCAATTTTGAAGTCTCGTATGATCTGTCCAATTTTGAGGTCTGGATGAAAGGTGTGATGAACTAGCATGAATATAGGAGGGCCACTGCTCACTGGTGCTCTGTGTGGTCAGGGGGTTGGAAGGCAGAAGAGAAGTGCTTCTCATGTGCATGGGTCCATCAATCCACCCATCCATCCAGCTCCAGGGCACCATCATGGCTACAAACGCAGAGCACATAGCCCCGGTCGATCCCTTTCACCTTTTGTTCGTTTTTTTTTAAACCTAGATAGCTCCATGTTAGCATCTGCTCAAATAAGTGATGGTCAGTCAGATTCAGTCAGCAGCCATGTGTGGCGTGGTTGCTGTAAACGGCTTCGCTCTGAACCCCAGCCGAAAAGCATGCAGTAGCTTTGCTGTGAACATCCAGCAGCTGTAGTTGAGCTCTGGCCATGTTTGCCTGACGGTGAAACAGGCAAGTGATGCAGTGACTTGAATCTGCAGCCATGCCATGCCATGCCCATCTGGTGTATGTGGTAGCATCAAAAGTCTCGTGATCCCACACACGCTCTACACAGCTCCGCACCTCAATGCGCTTATGCGTCTATAGTGTGTGTCGTGTCCACCGTACCCCGTCCGGCCAGGATTGTGTTGAGCCTTATCAGCCATGTTCCTAAAGGATGTAAGGACGGAAACATTGAACGACACTGATTTGATAATTTTAGAAGATTTTTGCAGGAATGTTGGTTTTCCTGAAACGAGACATTTTGGCCGTTGAGTGTTATTAATATTACTATTGCTAATTAAGGCTTTGACAGACTATATATGGGAGATACACTAAAAAAAGATAAATAATCCAAATTATGGTAGAAATCATAAAGATCCAGTTATCGACATCACAGTTGCATTTTTTTTTTTTCTAAAAATATAACATCTACCACTTATGAAAAAGGTAAAGTACCCCTAAATCTACATCTAAATTATCCACTTATATATGACACTACGTACAAGTTGCAACGTAACACAATACTACGATAACATATGCATAAGCATGAAAAATGGTGCACGCCCACTATTTTCCATTCAATCAACTAAGCTAGTTGTCCTGAAGCAGCTATCCTCGTTCTCTCCGACTTTGAATGGTTCCCAGGTACATTCCACTGTCCAGACCACACCCAGAGCTACTCTAAGGAATGAAACATAAAAGAAAGATCAAAAAAAAAAAAAAAGGACTTGATTTTCATTTACCAAAAATGCACATTTATCAGAAATGCAAGAAAGAAAATATCATAGGCTGAACAGACTCTTGTTTGAAAGGATCTGTGCAGGTCACACAATAAAGCATATCAATGTCAATCATTCTAACATGGCAACACTGGATCAATCATTCTTTTACCGCAGCATATGGTCCACGCAAGTGTTTTGTAGCAGCTAGAGCATTGCTTTTAGAGTTTCAGGAACAAAAATCACAATCAAAGGGATCTAGTAAATTGGGTGTGCACATTTACACGACTGATAATCTCCAAACTCCAAATGCAGAAAAGCCACGGTGAAGCCGTAGGCCGAGACTCGTAAGGCTTGGCAATGCATTTGTAGCCGATAGGCATCACCCATCATAAAAGAAATTACCCACAAATAAATCCGAACTCATGTATTGTCATCTAATTAGGACTCTTACTGTCACATCTACAGGTTTTCAGAAAAACTGCAATTGACAGAAGCAACACTAAAGTACATGGATCCCAAGCACTAAAAAAGCTATATAAAATTAGTTTTCCCAATAACAGCAAAGTTAGCTTTCAAAGCCTGAACCATATATTGAAGTCAGTGATGCAGCATTTGGGAGGATAAAAGAGTCCTGCTCTCGCCTATGTGAAAACATTCATTTGAGCTCTCTTTAAATTGTGTCTTTTAGATGAAGGAATCCTGTGAAATGTTAGTTGCATATTCCTTTCATGGTAGACCAGCTAACCTAACTGCAAATGACACTGTTCAGAACCTAACCTAATTGCTTGAGCTTAAGCTGGCAATAAGAAGAAACAAGAATCAGTTCACAGATTTTAAGCTGCATCATTAACATAAAGCAGAAGGTAACCATTACAATTACAATATATGATCTTGTGCATCTAGAAAGACGATGGGATTATAAGTCAAAAAGATAATTCTGGTTTGCAAACAACAAGAAGACAATCATATGGCTGCATGTGAAATTTTAGCAATGTAACCTCATAAAGAACTGTCTTAAGAACTGCAGACTGCAAAGTTTATACGTAACATGCTTTTAGCACAAATACGAGATTAACCTAACCATCGAGAGAAATTGAAATTACTACAAAACATCAGCTGAGAGCACCTTTACTTACTCACGGTTGATCCAATGATTTGAACAGAAAGCATGCCCAGTTAGACCCTTTTTCTTATGTTGCAATTTCTTACATTATTTACTGAAATTAAAATCTATTCTCTACAATTTTGTCATTCAACACAAAATTTATTTTGTTGTACTCTAAGCAACTAAACAAATATGCATAGTTTATGTAGCTTAAATCACAAGACATAGAATTTGCTTTGCTAATCAGAAAATCTTACCCAAAACTTTACCCACACTACTTTCAGCAGACTGAGTGCAAAAAGACACCAGGTGCAGCCAGATGATACTATTTTCAGAAAAGGCAGCTCAGAGAAATTTAATCACCAAACGTGACCAAACAGAGCTGAGCAATGAGATAAGGACTATCTTTGACCATCTTAAGTGAGATAAGGCCACTACCAACAATTTCTCAATTCAGTTAGTCTAATGTGAATGTCTTTTCTAATCCCCTGTACTTTTTTCAGTATTCAGATCAGAGGTAAACCATGTTTTGTACCATTTGCAGTAAACCAAAGGTCAAGCATAAATTATATTCTTGTAGATGGTTGAGTAGGTAAAAAAGGAGATGCAATTATTTTCTCCCTGACATATAGGGATTGGTTAATCCTGAGGTCATAGATGTGAAGTAGACAAAGCAATGACTCATGAGTGACAATAACAAGTGGGTTTTTTAGTGGTCAAAATCAATAGATAATACGTTGCAGGAAGACAAAAAAATGGCCTTCCTAGACTGAACCACACACACAAAAAAAGAAGTGATTAAATAAACTTCAAGAGGGGATCGATGAGGAGAACAAGGGCTAGCAACATTCAAAGTAAAGTAGATCAAAGCACACAGATAGCAACATTTAGTAGTCTCTTGGTTATATATATATATATATATATATATATATATATATATATATATATATATATATATATATATATATATATATATATATAGTAGGATTATCAAATACAATCTAAACTGGCCTCCCAATTTATGAAAAACTATCCACTCTGCCATTATGATAGACAATTTAAGTTACCCTTAAATTTGCACCAAAAATTAATATTTCTACCATTGCTAAACAAACTAAAGTATGCCCTGAATCTCCATTTAATTATCCAACATTAAATATAGGTTATGCCTATATATATTTCTAGATTACCCAATTCTATTATTATTAATATATGAAAACTATTTATGGTTGGTCCGATCAGTCATGCATAACTCGATCAGCCCAACTACAACTATCCATGGGTGTTGCACTTTTAGCAACCTATACACCAACTCAAATGGCTGGCTAAAGGTACTACATTGAAAATTGAGTAGGTGTTGCACATGCTTGAGTACTGTGTGGAGGGAAGATCTGAATAACCATTCATAAACCACGCGGATGCTAAAATATCCATCCATCAAGCTTAGAGTTTACTTGTGTTTGTGTTGTGTTGATATTCACAATTTATTAAGAAGGAAGAAAACACTTACCAATCTCCCTTTACATTTTGTAACTAGAGGCCAAAAATCTGCTACCGTTGGCTTAGCAATGAGGCAAACCAAGATATCTAAAAGGTAAGGACCATTTAGAATTATCCAAAAAAGCATTTTTCCAATTCATCAAACCTTTGCTCAGGCATATTTATAGCCATCATGAAAGATTTTCCATAATTTACTTTTAGGACCACGGTGTCCCCAAATTTATTGAATAAATTCCCTCAAAATATTAGTTTTGACCTTATATCTCCTTGCATAAAGATGAGTGTTGTCTAGAGAATAGAAAATCTTGATAATTTTCTTAGAGGTATTGGCAATCTCAAATCCCCCTTCTGAACATGCAACATTTAAGAGAGTCTCAAGGAAGTCTGCAAGAAATAGGAGACAAAAAAATGCTCCATGCTTAGTGGAGCCATGTATCAAAGAAAGTGGAGTTGACTATAATCTAAGAGATAGTCTAAAATTTGAAACCCTCTCATGACCATCCTTTTTAGAATGAGAGTAAATGTTGGAGCAATTTACTATGCCCGGGTGGCAAACTTGTCCACTATGAAACTCCTCGTGCTGTTGTAGAAATCTTCACAAATGATGGGCCAACATTTCTTCAAGAAATCAATATTGAAACCATCGTGGCCGGCTTTATGTGAAGGCGATTTTGACTACTTGATCTATCTCATCTTTTAGAATTTAACCAAATGAGATATTTCTTGTTTAGCTGGCGTGTCGAGATAAAAAGAAATTTTACAATAGCTGTTGTTCCCTAGTCTCATCTTTTGAGTCATGATCATAAACTAGATCTCCTCGTTGTCATTGGCCGTATAAGTTATCGGTTCCTTCAGATTTCATAGTGGCATGAGCACAAAAAGTGTGTGCTAAAGACGCCCAAAGTAACCCATTTAATTTGGCCATTTTTTGATTTCAGTATGATCTTTGCTGCTTAAGGAGAGAAATCAAATTCCTCCTCTACTAGATCCCTAAGTTCCTGATTTAATTGTGTCTTTGTACCTCAATTTGGAAGAATACCTCCTTCATATGCTTTTCATTGCCCTGACATGGCTTTACTGGTATCATCTTCTATATTATAAACCCAAATTCAAGTGACATTTGACGAGAATTGGCTCTAGTTGTGCTACAAGCAAAGACAAGACCATCCTTGATTGATCAATGGCTTGGGCAATTTTGTGTAATTTGAATTTTAGCTATTTTCTTTCTCACCTTTATGTTTCTTGGATTATATTTGTAAAGGTTTAAACATTTTGTTTTAATAAAATTCAAGTAGGGTCTCAGCCTCCCGTCCTTAAAAAACAGGCCCGGCCTAGCCATACAAAGTAAAGGAAAGACAAGCACTCACAGATGAAACTTCAAGGGATGAATTATTGCCTTCATAAAGAGATAACAATATAGGGTTGTTAATTAGTCTTCGAGCAAAGCATGCTTAAAGTTTTGTCATCAGCAGTGTGGCTACGACATGTACCTGATTTTGCTATAAGATTATTTTGTAAATGATGTAAAACCATGCATCCCTGATTAATAAAGCTCAGGCTTTTCTGTAAGGAAAAAATGTGGCCTTTTGATGAAATGTTACTAACATCTGGTCAACTTGTTGGCCCTCGAAACGGGTTTCAAGTGTGCGTGATTTCTGAGTTGAAGTCGCCTCATGTGGATGCATACTGTAGCGGATCGTGCTACGTGCGTGGTGGTCTACACATGTGACAAGCTAGCTAGCCAAATGTACGGTGCGTCCGTCCATGGATGGTATAAGGAGAGGGGTGGACCAGCGCGAAATGCTGGTCCCAGCATCATGTGCTGATGAACGACGACCAAACAGATGAACAAGAAGCACTAGCTAGTACAGGCATGTGTATGCATGCATGAGCAGCCAGCCTCCAGCTATGTACCGTTGCCCTTTAGGCAACAAATAAATATAACATGAGTGACCAGGATCCGACGGAGTGCATGATGGATAGAGTCCAGACCTTCAAATAAATGGCGTGTTAGTTCGCCAAAAAAGAAAAATGTTGTGTTCATACTCGATCTCCATTCCCCACTTACACTATATAGCAACAACCAAATACAAACACAGGTAGCAACTGATCATAGCTGGGTTTATATATACCCCCTCCATCCCAAATTGTAAGTCAATAAAAAAATCTAGAGAGTTAAACATTTCAAGTTTGACCAAAATTGTGAGAGAATTATAAAGATTTTGACATTAAGATAGGTATATATACTATGAAATATAATTATGGAAATTAATATTACTTCTAGTTAACATCATAAATATTATTATGTTATCATATAAATTTGCAAAACTTAAAACGTTTTGAGACACTACCCAATTGGTGCACTTCTCCAGTGATGTAAAGAGCAAACTAGAACCGTGGAAGAGCACTCAGGAATAATTACCGAGACCTATAATCGACTGGGTAGTGGGTAGTAAAGAGCAGTGTAATACTTCTTCTTAGATGCTAAAAGCTGAGCACTCGGAGATTTCCACCACCGGGAAAATAAGTATTCCGGTTGTGGAGATGGAGAGAGTACTTGCAAAGCGAAACCAAAACTACGGCAATTTCCAGGTGCACTGCACTGATTGGTACATATAGCTCCGACTCAGCCACAATGTACAGAACCTTACATACGTTGCAGCAACAGCATGCTAGTTGCTACTCCTCTTGTTCCTAAAGAAAGTTATTTTTGAGATATGTCAAACATTTTAAAATTTGATTGACTTAAAATTTTAAAATGTTTGACCACTGATGAATATATTCTACTTACTTTTTTTTTTTTCTTTAGTTAGAGGATGATACCCCAGGTGTTCCATTTGCTTCAAAATTGATGGGTGATGCCTCTATATGAAATTAACTTTCGAGTACACTGATATCTCGACAAACCATTTAGAACCTACCTAAACATGTATGAAATTAAACTTTAAGTACACTGGATATAGAGATGTTCTCGTGCATGCATGTAATCATTTGGAATGAATATTTAGGCGACAAGAGACACCCCAGATATATACATACATCAATCGCTAGCTGTTTCATTCTAATTTTTGTCAAGTTAAGCTTCCCAACTCTAACACGACAGGTCATCTCGTACACACATGGACGTGATATATCACTAGGGCGGCTAAAAATATGACTTTACATGGCTTTGTCTAAAGGTAGAATGGTTTGAGATGAAACCAGATACTTTTCACACTGCAACAGCCGGGGACATTTTGCAGTCCGAACGGCGGGTGGCGGCGATGGCGACGATGCCGGTGATCGGAACAAGGACGCCTACACTACACATCATCATGCTACACGCGATGCCAAACCCGCACGTGCCGGCCATCCCTGCGCACGAGCACTATCGATTTCGTAATGTGGCACGGGTCGAGTTTATGCAACTTGCCTAGCTGGTCCCGTGTGTGTAGATGCATG
>JADLZK010011452.1:0-111885 GCA_015847255.1 Hyparrhenia diplandra | reverse complement strand
GGATGACCACCATATACATTATTAGATCCCGCTCAAAAAAAAAAAAAAAAAAAAAATGTATTAGATGCAGCAGTACGATGACATTCCAAATGATCATCATCTAGCCTCAGGATCCTTGGCATGCATGGATTTTGCGGGTACACGTTTTGGGTTCGGATTAGGAGGAGCGCTGCTCCAATGCAGATGGTTGATTTGATTCAGTGAATTCTTAATAGCCAATACATTGTTGTCCAAATCCTATAATTCGTTTAAGGAGGCACCTAGGGATCTATGGGGTTGATGTTTCTATATTCGTCACTGAGATACCTAGAGAAATTAATTATCAAGAAAATATTTGGTTATGAGTTTGTCTCTCTGTTATCCCTAAGTCATCTACAGCCAAGCCACCTATTTGTGCTTCTCTTAACCTGATTCACAAAAAAAAAGACGGGAATATACTAAATTTTCCTTTGATATATATATCCTAGTGTCGAAAGGTATTCTTTTTTTTTTTTTTTTTTTTTTTGAGATTACACCGTACAACGCAGACGCTCAACACGCACGCACACTCACCCCTATGAACACACGTACGCAAACCCTACCCCTATGAGCACCTTCAAAGGACTGAGCCGGCAAATCTTGAAGTTCCGAAGTCACCACTGGCGCCTCGCTATCGACGGGGACGTCGCCTACCACTTAATGCATAGCGCCGGAAAATCCTGAAATAAATCCAGGATAAAGTGTCGCACCCAGGATTTGAACCCTGGGTGGGAGCCCCCCAACCAATGGCCTTTGCCATTGCACCGTGAGCCCCTTGACAGTGTCGAAAGGTATTCGGTGAATCACATCAAAATGGACATATCAAGGCGTTGCATACATGACTTCCGTTTAAAGAACTCAAACAACGAGGTTATTGTAAATGACATAAATCTTTCTTCATGTGACTAAAGATTATAATGTTAGCATCTAATTGGCTCTAAGTGAGCATGATTGAGTCCATGTGACATGCATATTGACAAACCCCCGCCATTTCCTTATGAATGCTATTGATCTTCTTCAGATGGCAAATCAAGAAGAAGAATATGGCACTTGGTGATCCACTGGTAAGGAAAGATAATAGCAAAATCATAGGAAAAGTGAGGTGGCTATTGAGAAGACTACAGACGTCAAAGAGACTCTCCAAATTAAATCTAAAGGCGGTTGATCCTTGTTGGCATCAGTTATATCAAGCTACCTACACTGCAGTCGCATATGGTGATATTTAAAATGAGGAGCTTAGAGCACATAAGTAGACACCAAAGCAGTGGATGGAAAGAACTGCAAAACTGTTATGGTCGTTCGCTCTGCAAGAGAAAGTGCCACCACGAGGAAAGTATGCAAAGTTGGGTCAGAATCTATCTGTATTGCAAACGTCGTCAGTGTGGCAAATTGGCTAACGAGGTGAAACTTTTCAAGAACAATCCTACCAATGCCGAGCTTCCAAATAGTCTAAAAGATAGGGTCCTAAGTCCTAACCATCTGAAGATCAACTTTGATGTTGCCTTTTTTTTTAAAGGTTCCAAAACATGTGCTTGGAGTTCAGTAAACGTGTAATACATGATAGATAATATATGCAGGACAGGCTATTTTGGCAGGGGCAGTTAATCTGTATGGGGTGCATGATGCCTTATGTGTGGAATCGGTGGCCTGCATTGCAGCCTTACAAGCAGCTGTACAATGTGGTTTATCACGGATCATCCTGGAGACAGATTCCCTACCTCTGGTTAGAACCAGTGATTGTGATCAAGCTCCGGGTAGGCTGCTCTTCAGATAAAGCTGGAGCTGAGATTGCTTTGTCACTGATCAGGTCATGACTGTCCATTGTAACCACTACTGTAACTCATCTGCTCATGGTTTAGCTCACTCTAGTGTCAGCTGGGACCCGGGTCAGTCTGTGTTGTGTAGCGATCCCCTCCCAGACGTTGTAAACAATCTTGTGGTTCGCGATTTTGCTAAACCCCTTTGTTTTTCTCTTGGGCTTTTCCCCAGGGAAACCCACAGATATATAGACACGAACGCACACTACGTGATGGCAAGCACATATGTATTCAGCATTCATTGATAGCAAGGTGCTCCAGGAACCCAACAACCATTCAGGCAGTAACAATTATCTGTGTGTGGTCTATATATATCTGTGTGTATACTCCAACAAAAAGTCCGCAGTATCCTCATGGTTAGTGCACAAATGATATGTATGGAGTAGGTGGATAGGCTTGGGAGGCATCTGGAGGAGTGGACATGGCATCTTAGAAGACATATGCGTGACAATCACGGCCATTTTTCCGAGCTAGCAAAGTGTCGGCACACATAGAATCAAGAGACCAATTGCACAGACATC
This sequence comes from Hyparrhenia diplandra, assembly GCA_015847255.1. NCBI lineage: Eukaryota > Viridiplantae > Streptophyta > Magnoliopsida > Poales > Poaceae > Hyparrhenia > Hyparrhenia diplandra. The sequence continues at coordinate 109,529 of JADLZK010011452.1, read as the reverse complement.
CTGGAGGTGCCGCTGATTCTGATGGTCTTGTTGTTTTCTTTGTGCGGTGACATCAACGAGAGCCAGCAGATGGATGACCACAGTACAACGACCTTCCAGCAAATCAACTGGCCTCAGGATCCTCGGCATACATGGATTTAATTTTGCAGGTACAAGTTCTACGGAGGAGCACTGCATCAATGCATATGGTTGATTTGAGGAGCCACCTAGAGACCTAGGGTTGATGTTTCTATACTGGTCACTGAGATACCTAGAGAAATTAATTCTCAACAAAATATTTGGTTATGAGTTTGTCTCTCTACGGTGACATATAGATCCTTCTTATTCCTAAGCCATCTACAGCCAATCCACCCATTTGTGCCTCTCTTAATCCGATTCACAAAAAAAGACAGGAATTAAGATACTAAATTTTCCTTTGATATATATCCCAGTGGAGTAGATATTAGGTGAATCACATACCAAGGCGCTCCATACATGACTTCCGTTTGAAGAATTCAAACAACGAGGTTATTGTAAATGACATAAATCTTTCTTCATGTGACTAAAGATTATAATGTTTTTGTCAGCATCTAATTGGCTCTAAATGATGCATGATTGAGTCATTTTTCAAAAAAAAAGCATGATTGAGTCCATGTGACATGCATATTGACAAACCCCACCATTTCCCTATGAATGCTATTGATCATCTTCAGATGGCAAATCAAGAAGAAGAATATGGCACTTAGTGATCCACTGATAAGGAAAGATAATAGAAAAATCATAGGAAAAGCGAGGTGGCTATTAAAAAGACTACAGATGTCCAAGAGACTCTCCAAATTAAATCTTAAGGTGGTTGATCCTTGTTGGCATCAGTTATATCAAGCTATACCTACACTGCAGTCGCATATGGTGATATTAATAATGAGGAGCTTAGAGCACATACGTAGAAACCAAAGTAGTGGATGGAAAGAACTGCAAAACTATTGTGATCGTTCGCTCTGCAAGAGAAAGTGCCCCCACGAGGAAAGTATGCAAAATTGGGTCAGAATCTATCTGTATGCAAACGTCGTCAGTGTGGCATTTGTGCCTCATTATGATCTCTTAATTTTACACGCCGACGACTTGGTCCTGTTTGTCAGGCCGGTCCAGAGGGACCTCATGACCGTGCGGGCGGTCCTCTCCACCTTTGGGGCTGCTTCGGGTCTATTCTCCAACATGGATAAGAGCACGGCCACTCCTCTGCACTGCATGGAAGATGACATCCAATTGGTTCGGGACACTTTGGAGTGCGCTATTCAGAACTTCCCATGTCGTTACCTTGGAGTCCCGTTGTCTGTGCACAAGCTCAAGCGCTCTGATGAGCAGCCTCTGCTGGATAAGGTAGCAGCTCGCATCCCAGGATGGAAAGGCAGTTTGTTGAACATTGTTGGTCGCACCGCCCTCGCCCAAGACACCCTCTCGGCGATCCCACTACACACCGCCATTGCCCTCAATCTTTCTGGATGGGCGATCGAGTCGATTGACAAGATGCGGCGTGGCTTCATCTGGGCCGGATCTCTCTCTGTTGCAGGTGGTCGTTGCAAAGTTGCATGGCCAACATGTTCTCGTCCGAAACCTCTTGGCGGCCTTGGCATCGTCGACCTTAGGAGGACAGGTGTGGCGCTGCGGCTGCGGTGGTTGTGGAAGGACCGCCGGGCTGGTGTGCCACCAACCATCAATGACGCCACATCCTTGTCCTTGTTCAGATCAGCCACGGAGATAACTTTGGGGGATGGCCGCTCAACCTATTTCTGGAGTGATAACTGGCTAAATGGGGAATGCATTGCCACGATCGCACCGGCAGTGCATGCAGCTGTCCAGAAAAGGAAGATGAGAGTGACAGTGGCTGACGCCTTGGCGGGTGATGCTTGGGTCAGGCATATTTCTGGGCCGGCCACTATGGCACTCCTCTTGAATGTGTGCAAAATTGTGTGGCCGGCTGGAAGAAGTGGAGTTACGGGATAATCCGGACACCATCAATTGGAGATTCACTTTGCGATCACCCGGCACTTTCGGCAGCTTCAGCTTATGGGGCCATGTTCATTGGGTCCTCGGTACCTTTGGGCGCAAAGGAAATTTGGAAGACATCTGCACCGCCAAAGGTTCGCTTTTTCTTCTGGCTCGTAATGCATGGCCGATGTTGGACAGCCGAGAGACGATTCCGTCACGGATTGCAAGACTCAGACCGATATGTGTGACCAAGCACCGGAGACGATGGATCACATCATCCTAGGTTGTGGCCTAGCTAAGCAGGGGAGGTGTGGCATATCTGGCTACACAAACTACACCTCCATGACATTATCTCGCCCGTTGAAGTCAACACAATGGAATGGTGGATACGAAGCAGGAAATCGGTTCCAAAACAACGAGAAGGGGGTTTGACTCCTTTTATTTCTTCGCCTTCGGTTGGGTGCTATGGAAGGAAAGAAATGCGCGAACTTTCAACAATCAAGCCAAGACGCCTCTACAGCTTTCGCTTCAAATCCAGGAAGAGCTCGATGATTGGACTGCAGCCGATTTTAGGCGCGTGCTGTCGCTGTTTGTGTTTGGTGGCTGATTGCTTTTGCTAGCTCCATCCAACGTCGCTAAATTCTTTTAAGATGTAATCCATATTTGTGCTATGGGGTTCGGGGGTTCGGTAATCGTTTGACTACCGTTATCCCCCTCTTGTTGTCTCAAAACTCTATTCTTCTTAATGAAAAATACGCCAAGGCGTTATCGCGAACAAATCTCTTAATTTTACTTTTTCTCTGGGGAGTGATGCTGACACCAATGACTTCTGGTTCACAGAACACTATACAACATGCATCTTAGATACAGTACACAGCCTTCTCAATTGGCTCTGCTCGAAGGGCTTTGGGCAAGATCGTTGGTGGCATGGAAGTGTCCATGGGATAGAGCCAGAGGCCATGTTTGTTTCTGCGTCTTGCGTTCAGTTCACAAAAACGTAGAACAACCACACCAAACGCTGTCCATGCGAGTCAGGTGTGACAAAGTGTGTCCAGTTTTCAGATGTATGTGTTGTTGGGGTTATGCTTGGCTCGAGCCACATGTTCATTCAGCCTGATCGTTGCTGCTGTTTTAATTTGCTGCAGGATGCCTTTTTATGAAACAAAACAAGTTAAAAGAAGCAGAGCTTCGCTAGCAGAAGTCGAGGCATCCCAAAGAATTGAGGTAGTAGAGTCAAGGACATTGTAATGTTTAACTGTAAATGACTTAGGAGATGTCAGGAGCCACTAGACATGGAGTCAACCGAGGACAGACAAACCTGTGGGTTCCTCCAGGAGTGTAATGCAGGGTCTAAGAGGCCGTCATTTGTCGAAAGCTCATCGATGGGCCTCTGATGACAGATGATGTCTGTAGAAATGGAGTCAACACTTTCTCTGTATTGCTCAGATGAATGTTTATACAGATTACATTAAGTATATACAACACACGGTTGGCTGGAACGGTAGGAAATTAGCTACCGACTCTACTGCACGACATGTGTGCGTTGGTGCGCGGCGAACGCGTGAACTGCTCCTGCCTGCGGAATCGAGAGCTAACCGCTGTGGATGCCAGTCTTCAACAATGTCCTTCGTTTTTTCAAAAAACATTTCCCTCTTTTCTGCCAATGGCAGAAATAAAGAGTACAATTTCTTTGGAGAAACATAAAGAATGCCACGAGGAATTTATATATTGAAAGCATAATACACTTATACAAGCAACTTTTGGTTCTGATGGAAGAAGAGGAATCAACTTTGGAGCCAACTATATGGAAATATGTCACATAAGCTTAGAGATAGATAGATAGAGAGAGAGAGACAGAGAAGGGGAGGGGGATAGTTAGTGATGATACATGTCAGTCTTAGTTGATAGTTTCATATTTGTAAATGAGGTGCCATATTTGAAAATATTGTGACATGGCACTATTTTAATGAGGAAATATGATTAAAGTTTCATCAGGATAAACTTGCGTGTACCAATGTCTTGGAATCCGGTGAAACCATCGTTGAGGCACTACTCTCGTTTCATCCCTACCCCTTTTTCCAGATCTATTTTGACTCATAAGTCGTGACAACTCTTCCCGTCTCCCTTCCCCGACACCATAGCCAAGCCCGATGTCAAAGCCATGGCGGTTCCATACATATGTCGTTGTCGTCATCCACCTAAATGCAAAGGGAAATGGCCTTGCGCTTGAGAGCCTCCATCAAGCCCTCCTTGGTCCTTGCCACTCATCAAGAAATCACCTCCTGATCTTCCTCTTCTCTGTGATCCGTATCCGGAGAGAAGATGCTTATTGCTGATGCTGATGCTTCTCTCTGATGATAGAGCAAGCAAAACTGGCAAATGGCTACCATGTGAAAGCTGTTTTCTCTAGAGTGAATGTATTGCTGCTGCACCTCAGTTATTTCTACTATTCTTTGTAGTACTTGGTGCTGCAGGATAGTGACCTAGATCCATGCTCAATAAATTGTTCTATACATTGTTTCGGTTGTCTGTGTAATAGAGTGATTCAGAGTTCTAAAGTTTGCTTCCTGTTCAGACTTTTAGTTTAGCCATACACAACTAATGTTTCAAAGGTACATTGCCAAATGGTGAAGTCTCTAACTTCACTAAATCATATGTGGTTTACATAATTCATATAGTGCATTTGATCACAACACTACGCAACAATTTAACGCATTGAAAAAGATCATTCATTCAGCAATCTACACTAGTAAAAGTTATTTGGCATTTTAGAAATAACCCTCCTCCCAAACACATACCACTGAGACTGTCATAATGGAACTCTCCCTCTGTCCCAAGAAATTTGTCTACTTTGGCTCAAGAAATGCGAAATAGAGTAGTGCAAATGTAGCCAATAGAGCACCACCAAGCATTTCAACTCCAGTTATAAATTCGCTTAGACTCTGATACCACTTCCATCCTCATGGTCAGTGTTATACATTCTACTACCTAGCATCCTTAGGGTTAGTACAGATATGTATGTAGCATACAACAAGTCCAGTATGTGAACGGGGTTGAGAGACGTTAGGAACAGTGGGCATGGCTTTCTCTGTAGAAATGAGGTGCTATATTAGAAAATATTGTGACATGGCACTATTTTAATGGGGACAAATGATTATAGTTTCATCAGGATAAACTTGCGTGTAACAATATTTAGGAACACGGTGAAACCATTGTTGAGGCACTACTCTCATTTCATCCCTACACCTTCTCCGCATCTATTATGACTCGTAACTCGTGGCAGCTCTTCCCCTCTCCTTCCCCCACACCATGGCCAATCCTGAGGTCAAAGCCATGGCGGTGCCATACATGTGTCGTTGTCGTCATCCACCTTAATGCAGTGGAAGTGGCCTTGCACTTGAGAGCCTCCATCAAGCCCTCCTTGGTCCTTGCCGCTCATCAAGAATTCACTTCCTGATCTTCCTATTCTCTGTGATCCCTATCCAGATAGAAGATGCTTATTGCTGATCTGCTTTATCTGTCGATGATAGAGCAAGCAAAACAGGCAAATGGCTACCTTGTGAAAGCTGCTTTCTCTAGAGTGAATGTATTGCTGCTACACCTCAGTTATTTCTACTACTCTTTTAGTACTTGGTGCGGCAGGATAGTGACCTAGATCCATGCTGAATAAATTGTTCTATACATTGTTTCGATTGTCTGTGTAATAGAGTGGTTCAGAGTTCTAAAGTTTGCTTCATGTTCAGATTTTTAGTTTAGCTGTACACAATTAATGTTTCAAAGGATCATTGCAAAATGGTGAAGTCTGTGACTTCTCTGAATCATTTGTGGTTTACATAATTCATATAGTGCATTTGATCACAACACTATGCAACAATTTAATGTTACGGCTTGCTTATGAAACTGTGCATTGAGAAAGATTATTCATTCATTGATCTAAACCTGTAAAAAATGTTTGGCATTTCAGAAATAAACCCTACGAATGAAACATATCGCTGAGACTCATAATGAACTCTCCCTCTAACCCAAGAAATTTGTCTACTTTGGCTCACAAAGCGCCAAAAACAGAGTAGAGCAAATGTAGCCAAGGGAGCACCACCAACAAACAAGCATTTCAACTCCAATTATAAATTCACTTATACTCTGATATCACTTCCATCCTCATGGTCAGTGCTATATATTCTACTACCTAGCATCCTCAGGGTTAGTACAGATATGTATGTAGCATACAACAAATCAAGTATGTGGATGGGTTTGAGAGACATCAGGAACTGTGGGCATGGACAAAGGCAGGGGAGGAGGTGGCGTCTTGAATGGCCGTTTGCCTGGATAAAGCGAGGGACCGGCAAAGGGCTAGAAGTTGTAGTTGTTCCTGGATAAAGTGAGGACCGGCAGGGGAGGAGGTAGCCTAGAACAAAGCTTCCTTTGCTTCTAGTTGTTCATATATTTGCATAAGTAGTTAGATTCTTTTTCGTTTGGGCCAAATTGCTGGGTCATCGCTGGATGTTCCAACTGACTAGACTCTTACTGATTGAGGTCATTTATGCATCTAGGCACTATAAACTGCTCATCTACTTATAGATATATGCTGGCAAGTCTGGATCTTTCGAAAAAAGTATGCTTCTTATGCACAATATTTGTATATTCAGCTTTGGATGAGAAGAAAACATGCGGCATAACATGACATTAGGCCCAAGCTGGAATAAATCCCAGCCGATTCACACGGATGGATCAGGGATTGGCCCGTCCATTTGGACTGGGCAATGATTTGGTCCAGTCACCATGGAAAGCTCAGTATGTAATTAACCGAATTCAAATCAAATGATCTCAAGGAAGTTCCAAATTCATTTTATTATTCAGATAAATTGATCAATAATTCCCTTATATGTGATGCACGTTGCATTTACTTATGAATTAATTTTTCCATTTATTAGCACAATAATACTTCTTTTTCCAACTGCTATTGATTAAATAAGTTACAAATTGATTTCCTTGATTCAGGTGGAGAAGAACAGGACTATAAAAGCTCAAATTTGGACAGGAGAGGTATCGAGAAATTACAAGCGCTTACTACCGAGGAGCTGTAGGGGCATTGCTATTCTGTGATGTTACTAAAGTAATGACATTTGAGAATGTGAAGAGGTGGCTGAAGAAGCTCCGGGACCATGCTGACTCGAACATCGTTGTCATGCTCATTGGCAACAGGATCGACATTAGACACCTGCGTTTTGTCGCGGTTGAGGAGGCTGCAAGCTATGCAGAGAGCCAAGGTTTGTTCTTCATCGGGACCTCTGCACTTGATGCAACAAACGTAGAGAAGGCTTTCCAGACTGTTCTAGCAGAGATCTACTCAATAATCAGCAGGAAGCCACTGCCTTCCGAGGAGAGGGACAATCCATACAAGTCAGCCACAAAGTCAAATGCACTTACGTCACGGTGCTGCTCTTTAGAGTTGCTCACAAAGATCATCTGAAGAACAATTTGTTGTCAAAACATGTACTCTTTTTGTGAAAAATAAGTGTAGATATTTTAAGAATGCAGACTTGTGACGCTGGCTTTACATTTGACCTGCATAGTCAGGCTTCGTCGCGAGAAGTGATGTGGGAGAACAGCTGTATTGCTCTCAAGTAGAAAGAAGGCTGTGTATCTGTCAGCGCCCGGTGCCGGCGCCGACCGGAGTCGAGAACGAACAGAGGAAAAGCTAGATATGCTAACTACTCTACTCTGAATATTACTTGCAATGTAAGAAAGAAATACAGAGTTCTGATAATTGGTTAATTCCTCTCATCTCCCTACTCAATCTGGGACAGATACACACACACTCTTGGCCCGCTTCCTTGTGCTCTTCCTGGGGACCCTGTAAGGTACACTGCCATGGTGAGGGGCACTGACAGTATCAACCCCTGCAAAGCTCCTTGCTCTTAACTAGTAGTAGGGTAGTCTTCGTATGATATGCAGTTATAATTTTTATTGTGGTTAATTAGTCTACTTCTATGACTGGGAAGCTCGTGTGACTTCTGCCTTGATTGCCGGTTGCTCTCAGATATAGACACATTTTTATTGTGCTAGCATATATTCCAGAATTCGTAGTATCTTTACTCCCCATTTTACATATAGTTTATCTGGTTCTTCCTATCCTATATTTATTTAATCTCAGCAACCAAGTACTTTGGAATTTATCCTAGGAAAGTGACCATTCATAATTCATTGATACTTTGCTATAATGTCACAGACAGGGCCTGATGCCTACGGTGTCAACATATGCATCTAATCTGACTTGAGTTCCTTTAGGAAAATATAGAACAGGTAATCGCACATCACACAAATCTAATTTAGTTCATGAATCACCAAACAAAATAGTGCAAATGTAGCCAAGAGTACACCAGGAAGGCATGAACCACAACCATTCCAACCATAACAATTATTTGTAAATAAGACCTCATTGTATGTGTATATTGTCCCCTTTGCTTTTTCTCGTTGGCTTTGATATTACTTCCATCCCAGGGCAACCCACAGATATATAGACACGAACCCGCACTACATGATGGCCACACTCCATATAGTACATTGATAGCCAAAGGTACACCAGGAACTAACAATCATTCGGGCATCAGTAACAATTATTGTGTGTTGTCTATATATATGCGTATACTGCATCCAGAAAGTCTACACAGTATAATACAACAAGAGCAGTCAGTGGATAGGCTTGGGAGACATCTGGAGGAGTGGACATGGCACCTTAGAAATCATGTGCGGGATCATCACAGCTATTCCCTTCCCAAGGAAAAGTGCCATTACACACAGAATTCGAAGGCCAATTAGGCAGACATCCTGGAGGTGTGGCATTGATGCTGAAGGACCGAAACGGCGACCGGAGGGGGAATGGGAGCCTCGATTTTCCCTTGTCAATTTCGGGTCATCGGCTCCACATCCGATCCCAAAAGCAAACTCACACAAGGTCCGAATAGCACGCTTGCTAACTGGTAGCAAGGTGTCACAAGCAAAGAGAGCATTGAGATGTCCACGACCCAAATGATTGGGTGGATGTTCCCCAGGAACACAGCGGGACACCTCAAACTATCGCACACGACCGACGAGATCAAAGATCGAACCGGAGGACTGAAAAAGAGTCACTTTCGACTTCTATAGAGAAGAAGTGAGTTCTCGAAACTAAAATACCAACGCCAACTTGTGGCGAGAGTACTTAGAAGAATTCCTCGGATCAATAGAATGTCATCTCAAAAATCGGATCTCAAATCGAAGATCAAATGTGCATAGAAACCATCGTGGGGCTGCTCACGCTAAAAACTGATACTTCACAAATAGCAACCGAGAATTGTACTCAATTCAAGCAATAGGAGTTGAGCTAATCGGACAATGATTAGTTTGATGAATAATTAAATAGTCTCCACACTATTGCTTGAAAGAGACAAGACAAAAGGATTTAGCTTCAATCACACACAACTCACGAAGCAGGCAATGAACAAACTGAGATGCTAATCGTGCTGAACCAAAACACAGAGAAGACAAGGTGCTGCACTTGTCTGCTGCTATTGCCGAACAAAAAAAAGACAGCAAGTTGCTAAGCACGAGCTGCTGTGCTGATTACAAAGAGCAACCTGGAAGCAATTTCAAGATGTGCTACTCCAGCTACTAGGTAAACAAAAGAGATAAAAATAAATGCAGTAATAATTGGCTCATGATTGCTAAACACTAGTTCACAGTTGCAAGGGAAACAAAGCTGCGCAGAACTGAACTTGATTCAATTTCCAATCGACAAAGTTGCTATCGGTCAGCTGCAACCTGCTGAAGCACTTGAGTGGGAAGGAACGAATGAGCTGCAACTTACCGACAGCTGCTGCAGACTACCTGAGGCACTCGATGCTGGAGTGACCGGATCAGACGAACGAGCGCTGCAGCTGGACTGCTTCTCTTCGATTGGTGCTGCAACACGCACAAGCTGAAGATGCAGAGCACTGCTCAAGTTACCTGACGAGAAGCTGTTCCCTTGCACTAATTCCTGCTCGAAGATGGTTAGCCTTGGATTGATCTGCACGACACAAACAGAGAGAATACGAGTCTGCTGGTACTGATCCAAAGCACTGAAATCCACCAAGCGGATGAACTGTCGAACACACGAACTGCACACGAGTAGAGAGAGACAGGAGGCACTCGACGCCGGGAAAGCAAGCAGCTTGACTGCTGTGTGAGCGCCGAAGGTGCTGGGCACTCTTGCCCTATGGCTCAGCAATCCCACGCACGGTTTGCCCCCCTGCCAAAAACACGAACGCCCAAGCCAGCAAGAACGCAACAGCCGAACTGACGGACTGACGAACAGAGAACAGATAGAACCAGCAACCGGATTCCTTTCTCGAGCAGATGGGATCCTTGACCTAGAGACGAGTGCTGCTCAAGAGAGCACGCAGAGCACCTAAGCGCTAGGCGTTGGTAGCACTGCCACTGGAACTCCCTTCGAGTTGGTCCCCCATGAGAAATTCACGAGCACAGAGCAGACGCCTGAAGAACTGAGAAGAACGACAGCTCAGATCCAAAGATTCAAGGAATTCACAGGAAACAAAACCCCCATGCTCTCAAACTAGGCACACTGATTCACATCGGTCACAGGAAGCTGCTCCTAGAAAATCAACGCACAAAATAGACTGAATGACTGGGAATCACAGAAATTAGAGCACGAATGAAAAAGGGAAAACAAGAGCACAGGAGGACGAAAATCACAGAGCCAAAAATGACGAAGCCCCGAGGGCACAGGCAGGATTGGGCTGCCCTTCCCCTCAAAAATCTCAGCACAAAATATCCACAAATTTGTTCTTGGACCTCTAAACAAGAACTCTAAAAATGGGAGGAAAATAAAAACGAAAATAAGAGAGGCAAAGAGGGGAGGATGGCTGCCATCCTCTATATATGGTCCTTATTTTTATCCCTATTTTGCCCTTCGATACATATGAGCCAAACCATTAACCCTAGGGCTATTTTGGTCGACTCGGGTAATTTTGATCCGACGGCCACCGCGCCTCCTCATCGGTAGCCTTGCATCCACGCAACCTCCCCGATGCCGCCGCACGTCTTGTCCTTTCCGTCCACCGGAACGTCCTCGGTTTTGAGGCCCAAACCCGCGAAACCCGCACCCGTGGTTTTGAGGCCCAAACCACGAAAACCCGCGCCGATGGTTTTGAGGACAAACCACCAAACCTCCTCGACACGTGTCATCGCCGTCTTGACCGCCCCGAAGTCGCCAAGTCATCCGAGCTCCCCTCTCTGCTGCCTTCGCTTCGCCGTCTTGACCCGATCGACACGGTCCCGCCCGTCCTCTTGCATTCGTCGATGTCCCGGATGTCGACCACCATGGCTAGCCACCCGGGCGATCCGGTCCCTCGGTCCAAGCCTCCCGCCCCTTCCCTTCACCTCCGCGGTCCGTCGGCCCGGCACGTCCTCCTTGGCCCCTTCACCTCGCCGTCGGCTACCATCTCTGAGCTCCACACCTGTACAATACGAACCAAGAGATCGTCTTCGACACACTCCACGTGTCTTGGGTGAACATAGCCGAAGCATAAAGAATAAAGGAAAATAGAAGTAAAGTGTTGACCGTTGACAATCACTCAATCACAAAACTAAACACATGTGGCCTAAATCAACCATGTGTTCGCAATCTCCCCTTGATGAGTGCATTGTCAACATTCAACACAAAGACGTAAGAAGGTAGAAGATAGCACATCCAGGTGAACAAAAGCTAGATAAAAACTAAGACAAAATTACTTTGGATAGCAAACATGGAGCAAAAACTTGGTTCCCAAAGACATGGGCAAAAGGCTCGACACAACCAAGCTAAACAAACAGCTAGTCCTCAAGTAGAGGTAGAACAGGCTCAACACCACTAGCACAGCTCCAAACCAATTACTTTCACATACAAACAGCTAGACCCTCAAGACAGAGGCAAAAGGCTCAACACATCTAGCTCAAAGTGCTACTCCCCTAGACAAATGCAATCACCGTCTTTGTATCTTTCTCCCCCTTGTTGGCAAATGCACTAATCAAGCTATGAAATGCATGAAAATGCAATGAGAGAGCTTCACGTTTATAGCAATCCAAATGAGAAGATGCTCTAAAAAGTGTCATGGCAAGAAGGTCAAGTGCTTTAACACGGTGCTCAAACCGATCAAGAGATATGAAATATGACTTGAAAGCATTTTAATTCAGTTTTAAGCATTTGAAAAAGGTGTCCACCACAAAGAATAGCACATAGCACAAGTAAGTCAAAAATCTACCAAGTGCTACACATGTATATCAAGTGAACTACCCCAAGCAACGTTTATACATCATGCAAAAACAGAGCCAACACTTGTCAAATTTTCAAGTTATCGGAGTTGCAAATGTTACAAGCATTGGACAAAGCATGATGCGAGTGGTTATCCACAACCGTCGGCCTTACTAATCAACCATGTCAAGCCTATGCGTGTGAGCAATCAGAAGCTCAAGACAATGGTCTGGGTCAAACACTACCAAGCTCAGGTTCAACTCAAGTGCAATGAGTAGCAGTCCCAAGACTTGGATGTGGGACGGTATGGACCCATCTCGATCTTTTCCATACACCTAGCTTAGATTTTAGATTTTAGCAGATAAAAGCATGTGGTCATCTAAGCAAGTGTATAACTCAGAATGAGACATAGTCACCTAGCATACATGATAAGCACAAAAAGGATCTCAACAACTTAAACATGCTAGGAACTATCTCAATGGTGAACATTTTGCAAGATTCATCGTTATTAAGCGTGGTTCACATGAAAAACAGCTTTGCTCATAACATATATCAATTAAGCGAGAAAGAGCACAAACTGTAGGCACCAACATTTAATTGTCACACTAAACAAAGCATAGTCTCATTGTGATCAATATAAACAAGAAGCTCAAAGTGCAATAGTGTACATGATGAATGCAATATGATACACGATGCATGCATAAAGCAAAAACAAACCTAAAGCTATAACTCGTACATCAACTACAAAACTACCCCTCAAAAGGATAGCAAACTCCCAACTCCCCTCAACCAAAGACACCTAGCAAAAAGAAAGCTAGGAAACAAAAGGGGACAAAGCTAGCATGGCATATAATACACAAGATAACACATGCTATAAAGGATATAAAAGCATGATACAAGTATAATACATGCAAGCAATATACAAGTGAGCAAATGAACAAGTATCTCATACCACAAGTAGGGAAATCACGAATGTACAAGGCATGAGTGTATATGATAGCTCACTGACGCGTGTGTAGGTGTCACAATAAGGCACATGCCTCTTGAGGCCATCAAAGTGGTGTAGACAACCATCAAGTCTTGATCACACCACGACAAAGAATCAAGTTCCACCAAGCACGTGTTCTCCACCCCATGTCCTCATACCTACACATGAGAGGGCAAAGAAAAACCCAAGTCTTGGATCCCAAAGGGTTAACAAGCATAAACTTGGGAACCCAAGACTTGATCACCTACATCATTGGTAAAACATGGGATGAGCAAATGGCACAACACTGGGGTTAGTATACTCGAGGAGAATACCAATGTTGACCATTTTGCCCGAGATAGGCGTTAGGCAAAGCAAACATCCCACGGCCCTTCTTCCCAAACCTGCTCACCACGCACAACAAAGCGTGGAGCACTCCTTATGTCAAACTCAAAACTCCCAAAAGCGAGGATCAACATCCACTCGCGGAGCACGACCACCACAAGGTCTCACAAAAACCGTGGCCTAGCCCTTTGAGGCCTCCTACCTCCCTGGCCTAGCAACCGCCTGCAACCGAACCGAGCGCACCCCTCTCATACAAAGCCAAGTGGTGGGTGATACAAGTCACGGTTCTCAAACTCAACTTGACGCCTAGCATCCCTCTTCCTCCTAAAGCAAAACTCAAACAAGTGACCATCTCTCCTGGCAAGTACTCACAAAGTGATACCTCACCTCTCTCTTGGGTGGTTGTTGGTTCACTCTCTTGCGTGGATGGTTCACTCTTGTTGTGGCCTAAGCTCTAGGAAGGGTTTCCTCAGGGATCTTGGGCAAAGTGTCAAGTGGGTTCCTGAGGTGGTTTGGTTTAGGAAGCCACACTTGTTTGGGAGGTGGAGTCTTTGGGGTCTCTTGGAGAATGCCATTTTGCACAATGGGCTTGGTAGGCTCGGGTGGGGTGAGTTTGGTCAACTTAGGAGTGTTTGTGGGTTTCTCACTCGGGCTCAAACCACTACCTTGACCAACCTTGCCATAGATTACTTCACCCTTCCCACCTATTGCAAAGCCTAATCCCGTTGTGTCGGTCCCCCTCTTGAACCGACTCATCATCATGCCAAGCCGTGGCTCTCCACTAGACACCCAACTCGGAGACAGAGCGAAAGGTACTTGTTCTCCTCTTCGACTCTACCCTTGTCATGCCTACAAGACATGACCTCCATCTCCAAAGCTTCACACTTAGCACACTTCAAAGACGGTGCTATCCGAGATGGCCTTCTCAAGCACAAAGAAGCTTGGCGGCCTTCTCTGCCAACTCGCATTGCAAGCCCGCACAAGACTTGCATGCACTCAACAACATAGGCTTAGCCTTCACTCAACGTGCTCATCTAGCAAAGCGTAGTATTTGGATTGCAAAGACATGATGTTAGACATATGCATAGCACAAGCATCGCGACTGTCTCATTAGACATCTCCATGGGCTTCCTAGACAACTCTAACTCCCTCATAGCTACCTCCCACTTCTCCTTGTACTCCTTCCTCTCCTTAGCTACTCGCTTGAGCAACTTCTCTTGACACACAAGCCGCATCGCCTAAAGAGTCAAGTTCATCGCTGAGGGATTCGATAGTGGGTGATACCTCGGGGGAAGAGTCGCCGCCGTGTGGCTCGACGCCGTCGGACACCGCTCCATCAAGGGCCATGGTGCAGAAGCCCCCGTGCTTGGAGTCGGCGAAGAAGCAAAGTCCATTCAGCTCGTCCTCGATCTTGTGCTCGGGCTCCTCGTCGCTAGAGGAAGCTTGCCCGTCGTTGTCGAGGTCAGCCGAGGAAGACAAAGAAGGTGTCCTTGTTCTCCTTGGCACGCTTTGAGGTACTTCTTCTTGATCGCCTCCTTGTCGAAGCCCTTCTTAGACTTGTGCTTGCCGACGGTGTACTCGCTTGTCCTTGCGCTTTGTCGGAGTCGTGCTTGTTGGAGTAGTACTTCTTCCGGAGTACTTGTCCTTGCTCTTCTTGGGGCATGCGGCAACGGCGGTCCGGATCACCGCACTCAAAGCATCCTCCCTTTGACCACCGCCACGCCGACGGTTCAAGCGGTTGTTGTGGAACCGCGAGAATCGGCCGATGACGAGAGCCAACTCGTCGTCCCCCAAGGCAATCCAACCGCTCCTGCCACGCACGCACACCAAAGAAGACAATGCAAACGAGATCCGCGTGAAGGGTTAGCGAGTAAGAACTTGAACTACCCTTACCTGAGGCGAGAGCGGCGTTCGGGCGCAGATGGGTTCTTGAGCTTCGCCTGGATCCGGGCCTCGATCTCGGGAGGACTTGAGCTTGCCAGAGCTCGTCGGTGTGAGGGTGTCGTAGTTGGCGGACTCCATGATCGCGGACACCTTCACATCCCACACCTTCCGATCCAAAGCGCACAAGAGCCGCGACGCCTTCTCGTGGTCATCAAGCCTCTCCGACGGCTTGTTCCCTGCAGCTTGCTGCGCATCGTTTGAAACCCTGGCAAAGAGAGAATCGATGGACTCGCCATCAAGTTGGATTAGATTGTTGTACTCTCTCTTGTAGGTCTCATATATAGGCGGGCCTTGACTTGTGGGGTTCCCTCGTGGTAACTCTCAAGTGTCCTCCACACCTCACGAGCGGTCTCACAAGTGGCAACTCTCTCAAACTTCGGTGTCTTTGAGGCTAGAGAACAAAAACACTCCTCGCTTCGGTTGTTGGCATTGTGTTGGGCTATTTGTTCCTCACCCACTTCGAGCGGCTAGCACTTGTAGTTCTCATCCTCGACAATCTCCCACACTCTCCAATCCATCCCCGAAGGTGTGCTTGCATCTTAATCTTCCAATAGGGATAGTTGGTGCCATCAAACTCCTGGTGGTTTTGCCAAAGTGGCCGAAACCACGATCCATGTCAGCCTTCTCGCGGATCACGGACCGATTAGGGTGGAAGTGATCCTAACCGGCTCGATACCAATTGAAGGACCGAAACGGGCGCACCGGAGGGGGGTGAATGGGAGCCTCGATTTTCCTAGTCAATTTCGGGTCATCGGCTCCACATCCGATCCCAAAAAGCAAACTCACACAAGGTCCGAATAGCACGCCTAACCGGTAGCAAGGTGTCACAAGCAAAGAGAGCATTGAGATGTCCACGACCCAAATGATTGGGTGGATGTTCCCCGTGAACACAAATGACACCTCAAACTATCGCATTACCTAACCGACGAGATCAAAGATCGAACCGGAGGATCGAAAAGAGTCACTCGACTTCTATAGAGAAGAAGTGAGTTCTCGAAACTAAAAATACCAACGCCAACTTGTGGCGAGAGTACTTAGAAGAATTCCTCGGATCAATAGAATGTCATCTCAAAAATCGGATCTCAAATCGAAGATCAAATGTGCATAGAAACCATCGTGGGGCTGCTCACGCTAAAAAACGATACTTCACAAATAGCAACCGAAATTGTACTCAATTCAAGCAATAGGAGTTGAGCTAATCGGACAATGATTAGTTTGATGAATAATTAAATAGTCTCCACACTATTGCTTGAAAGAGAGACAAGACAAAAGGATTTAGCTTCAATCACACACAACTCACGAAGCGGGGCAATAAACAAACCGAGATGCTAATCGTGGCTGAACCAAAACACAGAGAAGACAAGGTGCTGCACTTGTCTGCTGCTATTGCCGAACAAAAAAAGACAGCAAGTTGCTAAGCACGAGCTGCTGTGCTGATTACAAAGAGCAACCTGGAAGCAATTTCAAGATGTGCTACTCCAGCTACTAGGTAAACAAAAAGAGATAAAAATAAATGCAGTAATAATTGGCTCATGATTGCTAAACACTAGTTCACAGTTGCAAGGAAACAAAGCTGCGCAGAACTGAACTTGATTCAATTTCCAATCGACAAAGTTGCTATCGGTCAGCTGCAACCTGCTGAAGCACTTGAGTGGGAAGGAACGAATGAGCTGCAACTTACCGACAGCTGCTGCAGACTACCTGAGGCACTCGATGCTGGAGTGACCGGATCAGACGAACGAGCGCTGCAGCTGGACTGCTTCTCTTCGATTGGTGCTGCAACACGCACAAGCTGAAGATGCAGAGCACTGCTCAAGTTACCTGACGAGAAGCTGTTCCCTTGCACTAATTCCTGCTCGAAGATGGTTAGCCTTGGATTGATCTGCACGACACAAACAGAGAGAATACGAGTCTGCTGGTACTGATCCAAAGCACTGAAATCCACCAAGCGGATGAACTGTCGAACACACGAACTGCACACGAGTAGAGAGGGACAGGAGGCACTCGACGCCGGGAAAGCAAGCAGCTTGACTGCTGTGTGAGCGCCGAAGGTGCTGGGCACTCTTGCCCTATGGCTCAGCAATCCCACGCACGGTTTGCCCCCTGCCAAAAACACGAACGCCCAAGCCAGCAAGAACGCAACAGCCGAACTGACGGACTGACGAACAGAGAACAGATAGAACCAGCAACCGGATTCCTTTCTCGAGCAGATGGGATCCTTGACCTAGAGACGAGTGCTGCTCAAGAGAGCACGCAGAGCACCTAAGCGCTAGGCGTTGGTAGCACTGCCACTGGAACTCCCTTCGAGTTGGTCCCCATGAGAAATTCACGAGCACAGAGCAGACGCCTGAAGAACTGAGAAGAACGACAGCTCAGATCCAAAGATTCAAGGAATTCACAGGAAACAAAACCCCATGCTCTCAAACTAGGCACACTGATTCACATCGGTCACAGGAAGCTGCTCCTAGAAAATCAACGCACAAAATAGACTGAATGACTGGGAATCACAGAAATTAGAGCACGAATGAAAAAGGGAAAACAAGAGCACAGGAGGACGAAAATCACAGAGCCAAAATGACGGCTCTCGGAGGGCACAAAAGTGCAGATTGGGGCTGCTTCCCTCAAAAAAAATCTCAAAGACAAAATATCCACAAATTTGTTCTTGGACCTCTAAACAAAGAACTCTAAAAAATGGGAGGAAAATAAAAACGAAAAAAGAAGAGAGGCGAAAGAGGGGAGGATGGCTGCCATCCTCTATATATGGTCCTTATTTTTTATCCCTATTTTGCCCTTCGATACATATGAGCCAAAACCATTAACCCTAGGGCTATTTTGGTCGACTCCGGGTAATTTTGATCCGACGGCCACCGCGCCTCCTCATCGGTAGCCTTGCATCCACGCAACCTCCCCCGATGCCGCCACGCGTCGCCCTTCCGGCCCACCGAACGCGTCGGTTTTGAGGCCCAAACCCGCGAAAACCGCGCACCCGTGGTTTTGAGGCCCAAACCACGAAAACCCGCGCCGATGGTTTTGAGGACAAACCACCAAACCTCCTCGACACGTGTCATCGCCGCCTTGACCGCCGAAGTCGCCAAGTCATCCGAGCTCCCCCCCGCTGCGCACGCTCGCCGCCGCCTTGACCCGACGACACGGTCCCCGCCACGCCCTCTTGCATTCGCCGATGTCCCGGATGTCACCACCATGGCTAGCCACCCGGCGATCCGGTCCTCGGTCCAAGCCTCACGTCCGTCCTTCACCTCCGCGGTCCGTCGGCCCAAGACGCCCTCCTTGGTCCCTTCACCTCGCCGTCGCCTACCATCTCCGAGAGCTCCACACTGCATAATACGAACCAAGAGATACGTCTTCGACACACTCCACGTGTGCCGGTGAACATAGCCGAAGCATAAAGAATAAAGGAAAATAGAAGTAAAGTGTTGACCGTTGACAATCACTCAATCACAAAAACTAAACACATGTGGCCTAAATCAACCATGTGTTCGCAGATGCCAATGGCCTTTTCATTTTCTATGGGCGGTGATGGCAACGAGAGCCGGCTGGTCGACCATCGTACACCTCTGTTCCAGAGCATCCTCAGCTATCCGCAGGATGCTGGCATGCACGCATTTCTGGAGGTATACGTTGTGGATTCAGAGATTATTGGATGATTTGATCGAGTGAACTCTTATAATGGCCAATACATTGTTGTCCAAATCATATAATTCGATTCAATTAATAAGTAGGCACGTGAAGAACACCTTCTATATTCGTCACTAAGATACCAAAAGAAATTAATTCTCAACAAAATCTTTGGTTATGAGTTTATCTTGCTGTACTGTAACTTGGGAACATAGATCCGGGTTATCGGTAGCTATAGCAAAGCCACCTCTTTAGACTGATTCACAAAAAGCCAGGAAGATACTAAATTTAACTTTGATATATCCAAATGTGATAAGATATTTGGTGAATTAGCTAAATACATATCGATCAAGGTGTTGCATACTTGACTGTCATTTAGAGAATTGAAAAATTTTAAATGACACAACTCTTTTCTCAGGGGCGGCGCTAGAGATATATACGATGTTCACACTATATATACTGTAACTTAATAGCGCTACAGGCAAGATTTTAGCGTCAATAACTGACAGCAATATTATATATAACAAAACTGAAATTTACCGATTAACAAAATATACTTAGATGAGAATGCCATAAGTATGTATAATAAAAAAGATTGTTGGCATTGATGTAAGAACCGCCATTCAAAGCAAATAGTTAATAAAAATGATTCATTGAAAAATGAAAGTCACATCTAAATGTAGAGGCAAAATTGGTGGCAAGCATCTCTCAAATCTCTTGACCTAGACTTTCTGCCTAGAATTTTTGGACCAAAATATATCCATCGTTTCCATTGTCTTAGGAATCAGGTGAAACCTGCATTATTTTCAAGCGCTATTGTTTCAACCCTACCACTTTTTCCTGATCCGGTACAACTTCTGACCAGCTCTTCCTCGGAAATCATCGGCGCCGACCAGTCGGTGCCGAAGGGTGCGCCGAGCACCCCCTGGTGGGCGGTCCACGGCCCGATCGGCCCACGGCCTGCCTGGCCTACAAGGGGCTCGTCGGAGGCGGAGCACGATGCGCACCGGAGGCACCGCGGAGGCGAGACGACGCCGAGATGGCGACGGCGGCGGCGACAAGCGGGGTTCCACTTCAGGACCTTCCCCGTGGGGGGCTATAGAATGGCGGGCCCGGGAGGTAGGTAGGCCCGGTGGTCGGCATGGTCGCCAGGCGCTTAGGTGCGGTTGGCCGTGGTGGGGGCGGTTGGGCCAGTCGGGGCGGGGGCGCCATGGCCAGAGTTCGGGCTCGGAGTTTGAGCGCGCCATGGATTGCTAGGGTTAGGGTTCGGACCGGACTAGAAGAAGACAGGGGGGGGGAGATGGCGGCCGCCGCGCGCTCCCTAGGGCGCACGCGGGGGGGGCGGGGTGTGGCGAGGGCGTCGGTGCGGCACGAGGAAGACGATGGCACGAGGAAGACGATGGTGCGGGCGTCGTGCAGGCCCTTAGGCGGGCCTTTAGGTGGGCCTGGCTTGGTCGGGGCCTAACATGCCCCCTCTTCCTCCCTGACCATCGCACTGGTTGCATGGCAAAGCCTGAGGTCAAAGCCATGGCGGTGTTGTACATGTCCTTAGCGTCATTCTTCACCTCCATGTGGTGGAAGTAGCCATGTACTTGAGCGCGTCCACAGAGTCCTCCTCGCCGCTCATCATGAAACCAAATGCTCTTTGTGTGTTATGATGAGAGAGCAAGCAAAAAAAAGGCTGATGGGTACCATATGTAAAAGCTGCTTATAATATCATCAACCAAGTACACTGGAAATTATCCTAGCTAGGCGATTAATGACATTGCATAATGAAATTGATACTTTGCTATAATATCAAGGGAGGGGCCTGATGCAGACGGTGTCAACGCCAACATGCATCTAATCTGACTTGAGTTTAAAAAAAAAAAAAAAAAAACTATAAAACGGACAATCATATGATACGAACCTAAATTTAGCTCAACAAGCACCAAACAGTGTAGTGCAAATGTAGTCAAGACTGCAACAAGAAGGCATGAACCAACATCCGTTCCAACAGTAACAAGTATTTGTAAATAAGACCTCAATATATATATCGTCCCCATTGTTTTTTTTCTCTTAGGCTTTGATATCACTTCCATCTCCGGGCAACCCATAGATATCACTTCATTCTAATGGGAGCATGAGTGTGAATGTTTATTACTTTCTTGTGTGAAATTTTCATCTTGTTGAGAATCCGCCGTAGGACCACGAACCACCGAGCACACAAGAAGTTACAAAGAGAATGTTGGAAGGAATGGAGGCTCTCTCTATTGAGTCACTTTCATGGATGGTCTTTACAATGGGGGCTAGCCCCTATTTATAGGGAGAGGCCATGGGTAGCACTCCCCAAATATCTCCTCTAGATATTTCCTCCCTAGATATGTCCACTACACTCTAGAGTCTTCTCATGTACACTAGAGTCCCACTAGAGTCCACCATACTCTAGACTCTTCTCTTATTCCCTAGAGTGCTGGATATTTTCCTCCATGCTTTGAGATTCACCCACACACATTATTTCACAACACTCCCCCTTGGGTGAATCGCGCATGTGTACATGCCTCGTTAAAAACTCCCCAAAAACCCAAAGGGGAAAAAGGGTAGGAGAAAAGAGTACATTCACACGCCCCGCCATGTTTTTGTTGCCTCGCTAAAAACCTTGCATGAGAAAAAACCCGGTGGAAAAAACTCACCAAGGGAAAAAAGAGTACAACATTGATGCTTCGGTCTTCTTCAGACCTTCGTGGTGATCTTCGTGATCACGACCATGGGCTATGTTCTTGCGGGTATGTCTCCCCCAAAACCCTGCAACTCTCTGAGCCGCCTCATGCCAATTCCACAGACACACTTATAGAAACTAGAGGGCGGGCGGGACTTGGTGAACAAGTCCGCAAGATTGTCACATGATCTTGCTTGCAGGATCTTTATTTCCCCGCTCTTCTGGAGCTCATGGGGATAAAAGAACTTTGGAGCAATATGCTTCGTGAGATTGCTCTTCACATAGCCCGTGTGTATCTGCAACACACATGCTGCATTATCCTCATAGATAATGGTGGGGGTGTCGGCGATGTTTAGACCACATGACTTCGGATGTGGTTAATCATTCGTCGCAGCCAAACACATTCCTGTCTGGCTTTATATAGGGCAATTATCTCTTAGTGGTTAGATGATGTGGCAACCAAGGTCTATTTCATAGACTGCCATAAAATGGTTGCACCACCACAGAGAGATACGTAACCAGTCTAGGATTTGGCTTTTATGCGGGTCAAATATTTAGCTAATATCCACATACCCTACCATGGTTGGGATTTGGTTCTTCGGGAACCACAGACCAAGATCTTAGCACCAACTTAATATCTTCTAATTGTACCTTTCCCATTAATTTGTTGCGAACGTAATATTAGCCCTTGTATAGTTCGCTAGGTACACGGATGCTTAATGGTGCTTAAGTAGGGAACTTCAGGTCCCAATTGTAACTCTTGGTCTGAATGGGACTGATCCACTTCTGGGGATTGGCCCACCATGAGGGATTTTAGACGGAGGTACATGCCCAAACTTTTTTAAGTACCCCCTTCATAGACTGGTTTATGAACCCTCCTTCGGGAGGTTCTTGAGTTTCTTGGCTCAAGCGAGGATTTGGTTTATCCAAATCCTTCATCATGTGTAATCCCTCTTCGGGAGGGATTTACTCAAATGGTTGAACCACATCCTTCTGGATTATTTCAACCCATACCACAACCGCTGCAGGCGGACATTTGTGTTTTTGATTCGGCCCAGGGATCTTGGGTCCTTCGGGGGACTTTATGGATTTCCGAATCAAGTGACCCATATAAGTATGCGGTCACCATATTTGCCAACCCCGCCTTTTAAATTCAAGTTACTAGCTGCCACAAATATAAGATATCGGAACTCTATGCCATTCATGATGGGAGAGTAATCATCATCATACTCGATGATGGGTCTCTACGTGAACCCTTATGCCACTAGCCTCGCTTTGTGCCATATTTATTCCTCTTCGGGAGGAAGACCCGCCGCATCCTTCAGGGGATGTCTTCTAGAGGTGTTGGAACCGCAGGCCCAATAACCTCCTTTTTTTAGCGAAGCTACTACTCACCTCAATTGTCTTGCTACCATTTTGTCCCAATCTGAAAGTGCTTCGGCACTCGCCATGGACTTTGGTTTTGGATCCGGATCCATTGAGTCGGCAATTCGAGGCAATATATGTCGACAATAGTGGTCTTTCAAATTATATGATTCTCCGCCTCCACATAATTAGTGGCAACCTTATCATCCCACTCATCGTGATTTCCCATAACGATTGGGTTGGGGCGTTCCGATCCACCAAAGGCGATATTGAGCGCCGCCGCATGGTGGTTTCCATCTTCGGATGGTGTCCTTCGGGACCAACTCGACTTCAGGTCGAGCCGCCACTTCGGGGCATTCTCAACTTCAGGTTGAGCTTTAACCGATTCCTTAAGTGATGCAAGCGGCTCGAGACCTTGTCTCTGCGGATGTCTCCACGGACACTTGTCTCGAGCACCCCAGGTCTCCCCCTCAACCTAGGATCGGGCAGAGACGATAGAGCCGGTAACCTTCTAGGCTCCCTATACTCTCTCCGGGGCATTGCCACTTTTCTGATCAGTGAAGGTATTTGACAACTTATTTGCAACAATTTGCAATCCTCTGAACAAGTGCGTGAGTCTAATGAATTTCATCATGCAATTTCCTGGCATTCTTCAAGATGCCTATCTCCCCTAATGTCGGAAATGCAAATCGACACCGAGCCTTATGAAGATCCCCTATTCATAGGCTCATATATCCCAACTTCTGGTGGGACCTTTAATGGTGTGTGCTGATGTGGTGGTACTGGCACAGATACCACATGACTAATTATACGCAGATGGGAAATACTTGATCTTCTCTCACGCACTAGTCTGTAAAAATTGGGGGTATGCAGCTTGGCTTCGGACTTTGGGGATTTAGCACATAGTGTAAAGACCAACATTCATAACTTGTGGAAAATGTCACAAAAGCTCTTCGAGAGCATGCATGACCATTCAACATATTGCAAATGCTCTTCAGGAGCATGAATGGTCAAATTCCACAAGTACATTTGGACATTGCATTGTGACTATGATATCTTTAGGATTACAAGTCCCTATATATCAAAGTCACTATCAACAAGGTCATCCTCACTTCCGTCCTTTTTTCGGACATCTTTTTTCATTTGTGTCGACAAGCATGTTGTCGTGTTCCCCGAAGCTTCGTGCTCGGTGGTGAAGTGAGGATTTTATTGACTCTTCCTATCCTTGCTTCTGGAAGGACTTTGGTAGAGCTCAACTAGGTGTCTTGGGGCACGACAAATGCGAGACCAATGTTCCGTGCCACCACATCTAGAACAAATACCTCGTTATTTAGATGTTTCACCTATAACCTTCTCGGATTCGCTTTTACCCTTGAGCTTTTCCTTTCCTTTGAATACGACACCTCTTTTTCCCTCCCATTTTCCCTTTCCACGGCCTTTGCGGTTGCGAGAATTCTTAGCAATGCTAGCATGTGCTTCGGGCACATTGGTGAATCTAATAGGCGAGGCGTAATGATTGCTCGGGTTCATTCTCATTGTTCTGCAATCAATAGTACCCTTATCAACTCATAGTACTTTGAGTACTTAATGCATTGCTGATGTAGTACTATGTTGCCGGGTGGGAAGGTAGAAAGAGTTTTCTCGATCATATCTGCATCGGTGATCTTCTGGTCACACAGACGCAGTCTCGACACAATCCCTTGCAAAGCAGAGTCATACGCCGCTACAGACGTATAGTCTTTGAAGCGTAAGGCGATCCAGTCCTGTTGTGCTTTGGAGAGCACAATCGACTTTTGTTCGCTAAAGCGGTCCTTCAGGGACTGCCATATAACTAGTGGATCGTCCTCCTTCATATACTCAGACTTCAGGTCTAGGTGTAAATGGTGTTGCAAAAACTGCAACGCCTCTGCTTTATTAGATTGTGTTCTGCTTCATCCTTGCCACCCTGGTGGCCGAGCAATGGTATGATCGAGGCCCATGCTATCGAGTTTTATCTCGACGTCAATAGCCCAAGTAAGATAGTTGCTGCCATCCACGACTAGGTCAGCGAATTCCTTCTTCGCAATGTCCGACATACCTGCGTAATAAACGCGCAGAACCGGTGAATGTCGGTTGTGCGTAATCTTCGTGATTACGACTACATGTAATCTTCGAGGATTACATTCGTATACGATCTTCGGGACTGTTTTTCCCCAAAAGTCTCACACATATAATCTTCGAGGATTATATGCAGTTCATAACAAATATAATCTTGCATATAATATAAATCTAATCAAACTTAGGTAAATGCAAGAAAGTAAATTACAATGCATAGTAAAGTAATGCATAGTAATATAAAGTTGCAATAAATAATCGTGCCTTGTAAGGTCTTCGAGCTTTAACAAGTTTTGCAGGCTTGAGGCCACAAAATGGCATGATGAGGTGAGCTTCAGGTCTTCAGGCTTTAACAAGCTTCCGGCCGTATATACTTGATCCATGATCCTTACTTCGATCAAAGTTTCATGAGCATACAAGGCTTTAGGCCTCGCTTTTGTTCGGTGGGCTTCAGGCCACCCCATTATATTGTTTAGCGCTCATGGATCAAAGCAAAAATGCTTTCAATCGTAATCTTCAAGATTTGAAATCAGGCTCAATTATCGACTACCAAAGGGTATTAATGGCACAAAATATTATTGTAATATGCAGTAATTAAAAGTGCAATATGGAAATAAATAGTCATCATAATAACATAAAGAAATGAGGTGGACCTCGGGCCACACTTGTCTCATAACCTTTGGTCCGCATATTATAATGGTCTTTGGGCCACAAATGTTGTGCGGACTTCAGGCCGCATGATATAGTGGACTTCTAGCCACTATCATTTTGTTTGGATTTAAGACCATATTAATATCTGCGACTTCTGGTCGCTAGTATGCGGACCAAGTATTCATGTGGTAGTGATGCCAGTAAGGTAATCTTCAGGATTACGACTTATGCATAGTCGATCGTGTAATCTTTAGGATTACGAAGCAACTTACAATTTAAATATATAATATAAATTACAATAAATTAAATGCACATGAATTAAATAAATGTAATAAATAAATTACAGTAAATAATAATAAAAATAGTAAGCACGGGCTTCAGACCGTAGTGGACTTCTGGCCACCGGTGTGCAAATTAAATAGCCATGCGCTATTATTGCACAAGTGAAGCTCCTTGAGGCTTCTGGAACTTGCTCCGAGAGCAAAGGCCAGGCAAACAATGCATGGGTACGGACCGTTCTGGCCTTTCTTTAGTTAGCGGGCCTCACGCTCTTGGAGAGGGATGCATCCACCGCTTCTCTCTTAAGCAGTGTATCACAAGCATCATTGCTCTCCATTCCTCGTGCCCGCAAGGCAGTGGGCAGCGGGTTTCGTGCCTGTTCCTGCCCAAGGGGCGTACTCGCCCGTGCATTCGGTCGGGGGCCGCTTCTGGGGCCACCTGAGGTCGCCTAGGGCTGGTCACACCGGAGGGAGTTCGGCGCCCGCGTGCTTGGCCTGCAGGGCCAATGTTACGGATAGAGGCCTTTGGGGCCGATGGACGGTGGTAGCGGGGCCGAAGGGCTCCCACACACACGCTTATACCGCGATATGTCCGATCCTCATGTCTTCGGGGCAGAGGATCCCTAATCACCCCGTCTTCAGGCGAAGATGGCTGATCCGCTTGCCTTCGGGGCAGCAGGTACATTTGGTGGGCGGAGGCAGGGCCATCCTAGCACCACCTTCATTTTGGCGGCGGAGGCAGAGCCATCCTAGCATCGCCTGGTGAGCAGAGGCAAAGCCATCCTAAGCGTCACCTTGGTGGGCGGAGGCAGAGCCATCCTAGCGCCACCTATGTTCTTGGCGAGCGGAGGCAGAGCCATCCTAGCATCGCCGGGCAAGCAGAGGCAGGGCCATCCTAGCGTCGCCATGGGTCGTCTCCGGCAGTGGACAGCGACGGCGGCAGGGCCGGCCTTCATAAATCCGCTGGGCGTTGCCGATGCGCCAACGAAACAACAAGAGAGAACAACCCAACAAGAGAGAACGATCCAACAAAAGAGAGCAAGAAAGTATGTGCTCTTGTGATCCATTACTTGAAGCATATTCTGTAACTGTTCATACCTTTCAGCTCCGTAGAACTCGTGCTGATAACGTGTTGAGAATCCGCCGTAGGACCACGAACCACCGAGCATACAAGAAGTTACAAAGAGAATGTTGGAAGGAATGGAGGCTCTCTCTATTGAGTCACTTTCATGGATGGTCTTTACAATGGGGGCTAGCCCCTATTTATAGGGAGAGGTCATGGGTAGCACTTCCCAAATATCTCCTCTAGATGTTTCCTTCCTAGATATGTCCACTACACTCTAGAGTCTTCTCATGTACACTAGAGTCCCACTAGAGTCCACCATACTCTAGACTCTTCTCTTATTCCCTAGAGTGCTGGATATTTTCCTCCATGCTTTGAGATTCACCCACACACATTATTTCACAACACATCTATCCAGAGTGAATGTATTGTTGGTACATTCCAGATATTTCAACTATTCGTTATAGTACTTGGTGCTGCTGTATGGTGACCTACGTGTGTCATAAATAGATTGTTCTATCGTTTCGATTTTCTATTCAAAATAGAGTGAGTCAGATTTCGTCAAAAAAAAAAAAAACCTGAGCCAGTCAGAGTTTGAAAGCGTAATTATACGATGTACATTTATACTAGATAAGTAGATATCGGGATATATTATACGATGATAATTAAAACACGTCTTATCTTAATTTTTAAGCAGAAAAGAAATCAAAACTACTGCTCGATAGTAGACCCTAGACTAAGCGCCTTCTCAACAGTAGAACCTATGACAAGCTTCTTTTGTTTCATGGAAAATAATGTCTGCGTACTCAAATTTACATTGCATAGTCATATGGACGAGGCAAGTCCAAATTTTCCTTATTACTTATGGATCTTGTATGAAGTATCTGGATGTAAGTCACGAAAATTGTGTAAACAATCTTATGGTTCAATAAATGATGGATGATTCCATCGTGAATACATAATTTTCGAGCACTAGAGAAATCTTTCTTTGTAGTCAATGTAGAAGATGAGTATACTGTCCTTTGAATAGAAATTATAGAACGAGAAACCACTGTTTTGAGCATATCCGTAAACAGCTTTTTGGATCATTGGATCTACATTGAAACATCTAGAGATCTACTGCTAAAGTATTGTTTTTAACCTGGAAATATTTTCTTGTGAAGGTAGATCATTTTTTTTGAGCTGGACTCACTAACCTTTCATACGAAGCCAGATTTTCTTTCTGTTTAATCGATCCTGCAATTAGACTGATGGATTTGCTTAAATAATACCGATCTTTTCTTTGTTGAGCTTGAGCAAATCTGTTTTATTATTCAGCAACCACCAGGGAATCCAAGGCGTGAGTCTATACAAAATGGGATAATCGTATTCACATTGATGGGATTCAGAACTTCAGCTCAAGGAGCACCAAAACAGCTATAATTAATGGTGCCTAATTGCAGCCAAGTGGCCCAGACCCAGAACCAGCGTAACTCCAATTTGTTTGCCAACACTCTGATATATATATCGGTTTCCTTCATCAGGGTGATAGCTGTATAAGCAAGTGTATATCGCGAGTGAGCTAAAGTGAGAGTGGCCGAAGAGTGGACATGTGTATATACAAGATAGGTGTGGGAGACATCAGGAGGAGAGGACTCTGGGTCACAAAGGTATTCAGCTGCGTGGCTTGTAGTGAAAAAAGAAATGAGTGTGCACCACATGCGCCGCTTGTAGACAGGGCTTGTGCCGATCTTGCCGGCACCGAAGAAGAGGTGGGCAGCCGGTCCTAGTGCCACACCGCACTGCTGTGAGTCATCGCCCATGTGCTGCTCAAGCCGTGCTCCCTGTGCTCACGAGCTAGCTTCTAGCATGCTGCAAAGCACTGGTCACCTATGTTCTTCAAGCACTTTCGACCAATCACATTATTGCAATCCTGCAGAATAGCTTAGCATGTTGCTAGAATACTTGAGCATGTTCTACGACTTCTATATATAATGTCTAATTTGGATCACCAAGGACCAAACAGAACAATGCAATTAAATAATGTAGCAAAGGGCACACCACAAAACAACGATCATTCGAACTCCAATTACATACTCCTCAATACTACAAACGTTGACCACCATCGATCTGTTCTAAACCCATCTTCACTACTAGCTATGGCTGTTGCTAGTAAAAGTACGCTAGTAAAAGTCGTTGGTGATCACCTCCAAATCAGTGTTGAAGACCGGTGGTATTATTGTTCACCTCCAGATAAGCATTGAATCCGGGGGTGCTACCACTATCATCCCCATCGTGTTGGAGTTCGATTCGGCGGCAATCGGTGGTGATGGTGGAGACATCAAGGCTGGTTGGGCATACTATATCTGGCGGTGATGAGGGAAATATCAACACCAATTGGTGGTGATGATGGAGACATCAGCATCGGTCAGGCGTACCATCTGGTGGTAATGATGGTGACATAGATATAATATATATGAGATCCCTATGAATATGTATACAGTTTTTTCGCTTTGACTTTGATATCAGTTCCATGTTTAGCGAAATCATAATAATGCCAGACAAAAAGTGATCTTAAAAAGGATTGGGCGAGGGTGGAACAATAGAGCAACAGATGGAAGCGAGCAAATCTGAAACGCGGCAAGGAGTGTCTGAGACAATATAGGGATCAGGAGGTTAGGGAAAGGTATTTTTTTACCGGTGCTAGGACAATGTCTAAGACAATGTCTGATCTACTCTAGTTTTTTTTGACGAATTGATCTACTCTAGTTATTGGCCAAAACTAGTTGGTCCCATGCTTAATGTCTCGCACTGGCACATTGTGCTTCCCAGTATCATCAGGGTTAGTCGACATTGAGTCTTTATTGATTTGATTTTCTTCTATATTTACATTCACCAGAACAGTTACCCTTGTGCGCCTTTTTTTCCTAGTGGATGGATGCTGCAATTGGACTGACCGGATTCTGTAGAGCTAAGATAGGCTAAGTACAAGAGACCTTCTGAGGAGGAGAAATTCGAATTTACCTGCATATTGCTGTGTTCACTGCATCCTGATTGCAGATGAGACTTCACTTCATCTTCTCTTTGACTGTCCCTGGCTTTGGCTTGTTGGAACACTCTTGGTCTTTTGGTGCCAGCACATCTCTCTGTGCCTTATATTTTTGAAACTTTCAGAACCCAGCTCCATCTTCCTTTCTTCATGGAAATTATAGTCACTATGTGTTGGACGATTTGGATGCTTCGCAATGATCAAATCTTCAGAGGCTTGTCTCCCTCAATCCGGCGTTGCAAGACCACCTTCAAGTCTGAATTTGCCTTGGTCATTTTAAGGGCCAAGCCTTCTTATTCTCCTCGGAGTAGTCAATGGATAGAAGCTTATGTGTAATTTTTTTTTAATTTTCTTTGTTTCTTGTTTTGTTTCTTGAACAACCCTTGTAAGATCTCTGTACTCTTTGTTTTTGAATAAAAGCACAGTAGGGGTGCTAAACCCCTCCTGTTTTCCTTCAAAAAAAAAAAAACTTCTGTAGAGCTAACAAATCTGTTTTATTATTCACAACAGTTCCTTGAATTATTATATGCTTAACAAATCTGTCATACGTCGACAAGAGAGGGCCCGACGGGCCTTAGGGCGGGCGACCACGCAGCCACCAAAAGGGTTGTGCACGCACCCAAGAGGGGGGTGGCAGCCCTGCTGTCCGCCACCACTGTTATTTTGGAAACAAGGATTTTTTTTTAAAAAAAAATTAGGAAACAAGGAGATTGAGTTGGATTAGGAAATAAGATCAAGTTTGTTTAGGAAAAAAGATATTCCAATCTATAAAAAAATCTCTAAGAGTTTGTATGGATTGTAAGTCCACTAGACTATAAACATAAGGGAGATGTAATCTTTTGGATTAACCAAAGAAGAGAATTATCTCTCCCTTCCCTTCCCCTCTCCTCCTGCCGCCCCCTCCTCCCTCCCCCCACTGCTGCTGCCTCCTCCCACACCGCCGCTACCACCTCCACCAGCCCTAACTGCCACCTCCAATCCCCCTTAACCCGGCAAGACTAACAAAATATGTTTTATCAGCTAACACATGAGGAGAAATTGGCTATTTTGCGGCGTCAAGAAGCGGGTTTTATTTGGAATGCCATTAAGATTTTGGGCTTAAGTTTGCCCTTCTCAACCATCACACTCCTTCTAAAATGCCTGGCGACCAAATCTCTGTTTAGGCTTTCTTTCTTTCCCGATTTGCCCTTACGCTTTTTCTTCTTCTTTCGTTTTCACGGTGACGGGAATATTCACCGCACGCACGCATCGAGCTGAGGCGTGAGGTCCTCCGCGGCCGCGGCGACGCCGCCGCCGCCGACCCCGTCTGCGCCAGCCCCCGCGGCGCCGAGCCCGTGCCATCCGCCCAAAATTGCCGCCGCCCACGGAGGATCCGCGCGCCGTCCGTGTGTGTCTGCGCCAGCCCCAGCCCGGCCACTTCTCGCCGGCGCGCAAAGAGGCGGCAGACACGGAGGAGGGACGCCCGCGAGCCCGGCGCCAGCCGAAAGCGTCCGCGGGCGGACAAATTCGGGAGACGCGGCACCCGGTGTTCCGCGGGTGTGTGCGCCCGGCCGCTGGGGCCGTGCGCTGGGTCTGGCGAGGTCTGCGTGCGGGCCGCCACGGCTGCAGCTCTGGCTCGGCACCTCGCCGTCGCCGAGGACGCCGCGCGCGCCGCGACGATGCTGCCATGCTCGCTCCGCGGCTCCGACGCCTTGGCGCGTCAACTTCCCCGACTTCGGCCCGAGACGGGTCGGCGGCGGGAGATCTCCGGCGGCGGCAGCCACGGACGGATGGCGCAGCTGGAGGACCGTGACCGTGAAAAGAAAAAGAAGGAAGATAGAAGGGTAAAAGGGGAAAGAAAGAATGATTGAACAGTAGATTTGGTCGCCCGAGGCATTTTAGCGGAGTGTTAAACTTGAGAAGGGCAAACGAAATAAGCCTCAAAAACTTAATGGCATTCCAGCAATAAAACCCGCTTCCCTAAAACAAGTAAATAGCCAATTTCTCACACATGAGGGATAGGTATAGGGTATCTACTCATTTCGAGATATATAAACTAGGGAAACCAAGGCTTGAGTCTATAAAAGGGGATAGGGATATATCTACTCATTTCGAGATATATTCACAATGACATAGACCTCATTCAGTGTTTCAGCTCATGGAGCGCCTAATAAACTAGCTACAAATGCTGCCAAGAGCACGCACTGTTAACCCACAACCTCCCTAACACCAGTTCTAGTGCATATATATGCCAACACTCTAATATGTCTTCCCTTCCTCGATCAGGTATACCGCTGGAGGTAAATCGAGAGTGCCCCCAGTGCGCACATCAGCAGGCCACCATACATAAAGATAGGCTTGGGAGACGTCGGGAGGAAAGGACTCTGAGTGAACAGAGCAAACTGCCGAGCTGAGCAACTTTGAGTGACAAAAAGCAATATGTGTGCACCACGTGTCTGTCCTGCCAACTGCGTTGCCCGATTGTCGGACAACAGAGCAGCGAGCCGCTTGCCTGATTGCGACGCAGATACTTAGCGGCACACTTGGAATCTTTGCCTCTATTGCAGTGCAGAGCAGTCAGTAGCCACATCAACAAGTAGAACTGCCGAGAGAGGAGGAAGGGAGCACGCATGCCACACCGTCACTGATTTTGTTGATCCTCCAATCCATCAGTGCTCGTACACGTAGAACTTCTCAGTCTTTGGGAGTGTTTGGGACTGCTCCGCTCCACGTTTTTCAGCTCTGCTCCATGTTTTTTACCAAACGGTTTTAGCTCCACGCACACAGTTCGAGGAAAAGTGCAGAGTTGTGAGAGCACCTAAAGATTAGGTGCTCCACAAACTCCAGGTTTTTGTGGAGATGCTCATGAGTTTGCAGAGCAGAGTTTGTGGAGCAGTCCCAAACACCCCCTTTAAACTTGAGCAGCTCATTGTACTATGTTCAACTGATGGAGTTGCTTCATCCGTGCTGATGCAAGTAGAACTGTGGGTGGACTCCAAAGCTCCTTGATTACCAATTAATTGCACCAAATTCTTAATGAAAAATATTCCACTTATTATTACAAATGCTAGAGAACTTTCATATACATATTTCTTAAACTCAGCATGAATGGTTCTTAAGTACCGGCCTGATTAACATGTTTAGCAGCATCTTTAAAAATGTGCCACAAGCAAAGGCATTTGCCTCGTGTTGGGAATACAGATTCATGCTCACAAGGCGGCATGTGGCATGATCCTTCGCGAACATTGCTGGCTGAAATGTGTTACATAGCTAAATAAATGATAACATTGTATATCATAACGTGTTGTCGTTCATCATTTTCTAGAATTAACAACAGGCCCACATAGTAATGAAACTGATATGGCAAACAGATTCTGAAACAAGAGAAGATTTGAGAAAGAAATCCTTTGTCAGGCAAGAAACCGTGTCGGTCCAGCTTCCAACCTGCGAATAAACTGATGATTTCATCGACAATTTTGGGATGAGGCGATTTCGCGATGGGGCATGGGGACTGTCCTTTCTTTGCACTTGATATCTGAAACCCATGATGGCACGGCATCGATGACGAGGATATCTGAAACCCATGATGGTATACCATGCATTCGCGAACATGTGCTGCTCACCCGCCTCATGGGCTTGTCTCAGGAACATAGGACGCTGCACATGCTGCTCACAAGCGCCAGCTCTTGCTGCCTCGGAAACACAGTGCACATGCCATGGCTGCTTGCTCATCAGGTGCTCATGGTCTAAAGGCCACCAAGAAGCTGGCCTCTATTAGCTTGGACAATTTGGACATCTTTTCCAAGTCTAAACCGGGGGTTCCCAGTTGATAGATATGAGGGCCTTTATTGTGATCGTGTCCTTTATTGAGACTGTCAAACTAGCATTGGTCTCAGTTACTGTTATTGGGTCATCTATATCTGCTGATTGCAGGTGCACGTGATCTTTAGTAATGAGCTGCATAATGTTGTTTACTCAGATTTGGACGCTATTTACACATACATAATTTTTTTTATTCATATGGTCTTCAGTGTTCAGTCCATCTGTGTGTAAATGCAACCAAGAGTGCACACTATATGCATTAACCCACAACCAACGTAACTCCAATTTGTTGGCCAACACTCTGATATCTCTTCCTTCCTTCCTCAGGGTCACAGCTATATATACAAGTGTACAGTTTGCATACGAATAAGCTAAAGGGAGACTGCCAGCAGTGGGAAGCATGTGTATACAGCAGGCCATCAGTAGTTCATATAGGTTTGGGAGACATTAGGAGGAAACGATTTTGAATGAGAGTACCTTGGAGCTGAGCTGTGCAACTTTGAGTGACAAAAGCTGTCCCACCATCCACGTCGCTGGTCTCTCGGACCATGGCACAACAATCCATGACAAGAAGCCCTTGAAACCTTTCCTCTACTGCAGGGCAGCAAGCAACGACATTGACAGAGGATCAGGCAGGCTTGCAGTGAGAGGAGGAATGAAGGGAGCGCACCGGCACCATCACTGGATTTCCAGGACTAGATCTCTTCTAGCACAAGAAGAACTCATGTTGATGCTTGGGCAGTCAATTCCTATGATGGAGTTTCTCTGTCAGTGCTCATGAAAAATTAGGAGTGTGGGTTTTGAGCTGCCTGATATGGCTCAAAGCTAGTGTGCACGAACCCGGTGGCATGTTAGATGGCCAAGTCAATGCATAATCTGATAGTTTCATTACATATATCAGTGCGGCCCAAAAATAATGTCCCCTAGGAAAGTGGATTGATGTTCCAACTAGCTAGTGAAGGCATGTAAAAGCTATTTAGAGCTAGCTTGTCGTTAGATTGAATTGTGTTGAAATGACACAGAATCACCAAAGCATGCATAATTCATGATAGCTTTGACATCTGCCCTTCCTTGTCTGTGTGGCATAAAAAAATAGTACCCACTGACTGCTACCTTGTTCTTCAAGTGTTGCATTCACAACCAATGAAATTATTGCAATGTACCCATGAGAAGGTACAAATATATTACCAGCTCCTATACCATTGTTTGAAAAATAAAGAATTAATTAGGGTGCCTTTGCTCGAGCTTTTTGTACTCATCGATCAGTTATAAGTTTATCCATCGTCTCAGCAATGCCACTCGATGGCATCTCAACTAGCATACCTTATTTTTACTAGCAAGATTACGGTTATGATTCGAGTACAACCTTTTGCATTGTCCAAACTCCCTCTAAGCTAAAACTAAATTGCAGACTATGAGCATCACAACATGTCCTAGTACTAGCATTTTCTCTCCTTGGCTAATGTAAAATATATATGGTCTGATAAATAGTGTCATCCACTCACCTAGAAAACCATACCTCTTGGTTAACCTTTGAGAAAAACTAGATAGATGTGTAGGAGCTATGCTATCACAACATGTACAGAATGGTCTCCTAGCAGCAAGTCAGATACCATTTTCACAGTGAATGATATTGTCTGTAACATTAACTGTTAAAAAATGAGATAATGGATAAGCATCTCAAATATCATCTATGCACATTTATACAAGGGTATTGGGACATATTATACAATGGTAATTAAAACGGGCAATGCTCAGGTACTCCTTTTACCTAGCAGGAGGTAATATCTCAAATCGATCTGGACCGTTGATTATTTACCATTTTTATGAATTACTATACATTAATATATTCAAGAAAATAAAAATAAAACCATCCCTGTTCACGGAGAGAATCCCGCATGCATGCGGACGGATTCAACAAATCTCCTCGCATGTACCTTCCATATGTCACACTAAATGAATTAATAAATGTAATAAAACAAAAAATAAAAGCCCTTCCCCTATTCACGGGATAGGCCAACTCCCGTACCCGCAGGCTTCCTCGAGAAGGCAGGCGAATGAGCTCTCAGCGGACGATGTCGTAGAGCTCATCGTGTAGGAGCTCGAGCGAGGCGGAAAGAGGTCCCCCCGGACGAGGTAGAGCGCGGCGAGGACCCGGAGAGCTCGTTGATGGGAGAGCTCGAGCGAGGCGGAGAGTTGTCCCCGTCCGGAGAGCTTGTGTGTGAGAGCTCGAGCGAGGCGGAGGGTGGGTCCTCGCCGAGCCCTTCTTCGATGTGAGCTCGTCAGCCCTAGAGAGCCCGACGAGACGGAGGTGGGACCCTCAACTGCCCGTGCTCCGGCCTGTCATTTGGGGAGCTCGTCCCCCGGTGAGGACTTCACGTGCCGCGATGGGGTGTCCGGTCTTGTTACGTGTTTGGCGTAGTCGATGGTCCGGGGTTGCTCCGACTCGTTGATTTGTGAGTTGAGTACTCGCTTAGGGATATCCCGAGTATCGATCCCCACGAAATCATATGATGTTTCAAATTGTTGTTTCAATTTGACATTTTTAAATTCAAATTTAGAAATGTTCACGACAGAATATGAGTAAAATATTATTCATAACACCATAATACCTTGATAGATCATGATTTTAGAAAAAATTAGAAAAAAAATCATCACATTTGGAGTTAGTACAGTGAGAAAGACTAGTTACAAATTTTAGCTACAAATTAAAAAGAGAAATAAATGTTCTTCAACAATTTCAAATTACAATCTAAACATGATTTTTTTTTTTTCAAACCACCCCGTACCCCTAACCCCCACACACACGTACTTTTTTTTTTTGAGCCGCGCTGGAGGTGCTTTCATAGGGGTAGGGTTTGCGTGCGTGTGTGTTCATAGGGGTGAGTGTGCGTCGCGTGTTATGAGTGTCTGCGTTATACTGTGTCATTCTAAAAAAAAAAAAAAAAAAACTAATCAAGTCACGTACACTACATGTCTTCCATAAAAAACGTATGCTAGCCACTTCCATAAAAAAAACGTACACACTACAAGTCACGTACGCTAGTCATGCTGGTGTCACGTACGTTATCAAGTCACGTACACTAAAAGGCAATGAGAATATATCAATTACAAAAAAAAGATTAACCATATTAAGTAAGGATTACGCATGCGCACATGCAACAAAATCTATAAATAAGATTTTTTAATTAAAACAATCATTATTTACCCTATTTGATAAAATAAAAATTAAATAAATACTATTACCACCTAGGAGGTAATAGATGATCGTGACCGTTTGATCGGAAAAAAATGGACGGTCCACAGTCATTTCGAGTACCGTAGCAATTTCAAAACACATCTTATCTTAATTTTTGAACATAAAAGATATCAAAACTACTGCTAGATATATGTAATACTAGCAAATCATATGAACTATGAAAAATTATACAAAGAAATTATTTCATTAGACATACGTACCTCACACTGGGTTATCTTAACCCGACTAAACACATTCTTGACAGTAGATTAACTCCCTCAATGCTATATATATATATGCATCGTCCTAATTGATTGATAGGTTTGGGAGATGACGGGAAAGGAAGATTCTGAGTGACAACCGCATCGCTCTTAGAACCTTTTCCTCTATACTGCAGTACGTGCAGAGCAGCCAGTAGCCGCATCAACAAGCGTCGTCCCACAGAACCGCAGAGACAGAGCGAGGAGCAGAGAGCATGAGGCACCGTAAGGGCTCGTGTATGCATGCAAAACTGTCGGTTTTCAGCTTCCAGATGGCGCGTTACACCATCAGGGCTAGTGTATGTACAACTGTGGGTTTTGAGCTTCGAGACGGGGCGCCTAGCTCTGTTTGCAAGCAGAGCTAATCAAAGACACTTTTTTACATTCTATTTGTCGAATCAGGCATTGCTGCAAACTGCAGCTCGTGTGCAGCAGTACAAAAGTAATATTTCTTTTGTTGAACCATGCATTTGCACATATGTCAAGCTTCTTTTGTGGACCACTGCAGGGGCTCGAGGGCTTTCCCTCTTGACTGCCCACCTCCCAGGCAATTAGTTCTTTGGGTCGCTGTGGGTCGCCTGCTGCCAGCTTAGGTGCATCTGTGTCATGGCTGCAGTAGTATGTGTGAGACAAATATCTCCTGCGTTTTCGAGAAAAAATGCAAAATAATGTCTGCGTACTCAAATTTACATTATAGGCATATGGACCAGGCAAGGCCAAAATTTCCTTATGCTGGATGAATCAATCAATCTTATGGTTCAATCAATGATGGATGATTCCACCCATCGTGAAAATATATTTTTCAAGCACCAGAGAAATCTTTCTTGAAGTCAATATAGAAGATGAGTATACACTGCTTCAATAGAAATTATGGAATCAGGAACCACTGTTTTGAGCTTATCTGTAAATTGCTTTGTTGGACCACTGGATCTACACTGGAACATCTAGAGATCTATTGCTAAAGTATTCTATTTAACCTGGAAATATTTTCTTCTGAAGGTAGGTCATTTTTTTGAGCTGGACTCGCCAACCTTTCAAATGAAGCCTGATTTTCTTTCTATTTAATGGACCCTTTCATTGGAATGGCAGATTTGCTTAAATAATACCACCTTATCTCCAATTATTGTATATATATTAGCCAACACTGACATCTGTTTCCTTCATCGATGAGGGTCATAGTTATCTGTATATGTAAGTGTATATGGCGAACGAGCTAGAGAGTGTCTGTAGCGTGCAGATGTGTATACAGCAGGTAACCGGACAAATGTGGATAGGCTTGGGAGACATCGGGAGGAGAGAATTCTTAGTGATGAGAGCAAAGAGCTGAGCTGTGCAACGTTGAGTGACAAAAAGCAATGTGTGTGCCGCAAGCTGCTTGCGTAGCGGCTTGCCGGCAGAGCCAGCTCTTGGAACTTGGAACCGTATCCTCTGGTACTGCATCAATAGGTGCCATCATGCAACGCAGACCTGCAGCTTATCCCACATATCTCACCATCACAGCATTTCCAAGATCCTCCAATCTGTCGGTGCTTGTACATGTAGAGCTTCTTAGTCTTTTGAAGCTTGAGCAGCTCATCCCACTATGCTGAACTGATGGAGGTGCTTCCGACGTGCTCGTCGTGCAAGTAGAATGTGGGTTGGTTCCATATGATTCCTTGTGGCACCAATATTACCACCAATTCTTAAAGAAATTTTTCCACTTCTTATTAAAGTATGCCACAATTCAGCATATGGTTCATAATTTGAGAAAGAAATCCTTTCTCACGCAAGAGACCATCTTATTGAAGCAGCAGGACGTACCATGTCGTGGCCTGCTTGCTCATCAGGTGCTCACAGTCGACTCCAAGGTCAACATAAAAGAAGCAGCGGGGCCTCTATGAGCTTCGACAACACTACTACAGGATTGATTTTGCGTGGTGTTCGGATTTTATTTTCCGTAGCGGGCATTTGAGAAACCGCCACGGAAAATAGGTGGCCTGGCACCCCCCGGCCAGGGGAAAAACCGCCACGGTTAATCGATTAACCATGACGGTTTTTGTAAAATAACCGCCACGGTGGCGGTTCTTTTACCATGTTCGCCACCATTAATAATGTGAGAAAGCACACAGGTGAGCTCATATGAAGCTAAGTGAGGCCCGGATGTCTGTCCCAGTGAGAGAGCACAAGTGTGCTTCTCCACGTCAGCGATCCGAGGCAATGTTCCAGTGACCAATCATATTGCTTGAATCAAAAGCCACGGATATGACCAAAGCCCATGTGCTTTCTAGAAAATAAATGCTCACAGCAAGGACGGGTGACCATTCGTCCCATCACCGCGACCCATCATCTCTCGTCTATCTCCCTCAAGTACCGACACAGCAGGGACGGGGGGCCTGCACCCGGCGGCGCGCGGCGAAGCAGGGCCTCGACCGGTGCGGCGAGCAGGACCTCGACCCGGCGGCGAAGGCGGCGGCAAGCATGGACCTCGACCCAGCGAGGCGAAGGCGCTGGGCGAGCATGGACCGGCGGAGGCACGAACGCGACGGCAACAGCGTGCTCCGGGCGAGGAGGTTGTTCGGCTCGACGATGGGGCGGGCGACGCGGGGCGGAGGCCTGCAGCGGCCGTGGCGGCTATGGTGGCGCGCGACGCCGCGGCAGCCTGCAGCGGTGGGCGCGCGCTCCCCGGCGAGGCTGCAGCGTGCTCCGGCGACGGGACGACGCTCTCCGGCGAGTGGCCGCTCGCGAGGCGGCGGCGGCGGTGGCGGCAGGAATAGCCTGTGGATGGGGTCATGGGCCCTATCCATAGGTTTTGTTGTTATTTTATTTTTTTTTTTTTATTTACCATGGCGGTTTTTTAAAGATAACCGCCATGGTTAATATGATTAACCGTGACGGTTATCTTTAAAAAACCGCCACCGTTAATAGATCAATGGTGGCGGTCCTAAAAACCGCCACGGTTAATCGGTGATTAACTGTGACCCTAGCTGCGTGGCGGTTGTAAAAACCGCCACGAAAAATCAAAAAAACCGTCACGGAAAATCAGTTGAGTAGTAGTGCAACTGTAATTGGCTTGGTGAAACCATCGGCCACCTGATCATTTGTGCTGATGAATCGGATGTCAAGGAGCTTCTGAGCAACTCTCTCTCTTACAAAATGAAAATCTATTTCAATGTGTTTCGTCCTCGCATGAAAGACAAGATTAGCTGAGAGATAGGTTGCTCCAATGTTATCACACCACAGCCGTGCCACCGGTGAATGAGGAACTCGCAATTCTGTCAACAGCTGCTGTATCCACATCGTTTCAGCAGTTGCGTTCGCCAGTGCCTTGTATTCAGCTTCCGTGCTGGATCTTGAAACTGTCGATTGCTTCGAGCACACCAAGAAACAAGATTTGAACCAAAGAACACTGCAAAACCTCCTGTTGAACGCTTTGTCATCCACACACCCGGCCCAGTCAGCATCAGAGAATGCACTAACTGTGGTTGAGGTCGACTTCTTAATTCGCAGCCCCATACTCATCGTGCCTTGCACATACCACAAAATGTGTTTCACGGCGCTCCAATGTGTTGTGGTAGGATCATGGAGAAACTGACATACTTTGTTGACGGCAAAGGAGATGTCTGGCCTAGTAAGAGTCAGGTATTGAAGTGCCCCCACCATGCTTCTTCATCGAGTAGAGTCTACTGGCCCAAGCTTAACACCATCAGTGATGCTCAACTTCTCTACCGTCGAGATAGGAGTGTCAACCGGCTTACTCTTATCCATATTTGCTCGCTTAATCACATCAGCTGCATATCTCTGCTGCGTGAGCAGTAGTCCATCCCCCATCTTCTTCACTTCTATCCCAAGAAAGTAGTGAAGCTCTCCAAGATCCTTAAGAGCAAACTCTTTTTCAAGATCCTTCAGCAATGCATTTGTAGCAGCAGCCGATGAACTTGCCACAATGATATCGTCAACGTATACAAGGACATAGATGGTGATTCCATTCTTGCTGAAGTAGAATAAGGACGTGTCTCCCTTCGAAGGCCTGAACCCAAGCTGAATTAGCTTTGCACAGAGACGGGCATACCAAGCTCTGGGTGCCTGTTTCAGGCCATAGAGTGCCTTGTCAAGCTTACACACATAATGCTGACGATTTTTGTCTTTGTAGCCAGGGAGTTGGTGCATATAAACTTCTTCATCAAGAATACCATGCAGGAAGGCATTTTGCACATCTAATTGCCTGAGCGACCACCCTTTTGTCACTGCAATAGACAGGATAAGTCTAATAGTAGCAGCCTTGACAACTGGACTGAACGTGTCCTCATAATCGATGCCATACCACTGTTTGAATCCCTTTGCAACGAGACGGGCCTTGTAACGATCAACACTGCCATCTGCCTTCTTCTTGACCCTGTAGACCCATTTGCACCCAATGATATTTTTGCCTTTCGGTGGTGGTACAAGATGCCATGTCTTATTTTTCATCAGTGCATCATACTCCACATTCATTGCCTGTACCCACTAATCATCACCAAGTGCTTCATCAACTGTAGCCGGCTCCTCTGGATGAACTGAGCTCAACAAGCCCCATCGAACTGTGCCATCCGAGTACGTTTTTGGTTTAACAATCCCATGCTTTGTGACCGAGTAACGGTCGCCGAACAGCAGCTCCTCCTTGCTGCAAAGAACTCTCACCAGTGACTCTCGGTTCCATGGCCGCACGGATCCGGCACCATCCACACCGGATCCGCCGACAGAATCAGCGGTCGCTGTCACCACCCCGGTCGTCGGATCTCCGTGTGCAGCCGTAGACGCGGAGGAGCGTGGGGATGACTGATGCGCAGCCGTAGAAGATCCCGGGCTCACCAACGCGTCTCCATGAGTGCGCCGGACAGGACTGGAAACCAGCCCCGATCTCGACGTTGATCCACCTGCCCGATCAGTACGAGGAGCAGGCGTATCGGCTTCGATCCTTGCACCCTCGCTGTCGTGACTCTCCAGCATCAAATGACGATTTGTTTGCAGCCGTTTCTTCAGCAGAATTGCTCGTTCTTTCACCTGAAACATCACAAGATTTTCCACATCTTTGCACAGCATTAGATGGCAGAGAATTAACCATTGTTTGATCATGCATGTTTACACTCCCAAATTCATTGGAGGGTTTTTTAGGATGTCGGGAAGAAGAGCAAGTTCATTCGGAGACGTGCACCAGCGTTAGGATGAAGTGTGGAAAAAACGGAAAGACGGTCTCATCGAACACAACATCTCGTGAGATGTAGACTCGCCCAATCGATGGATCTAAACACTTGAAGCCTTTATGTGAGTTCTTGTGCCGAAAAGACACGGCGCTTGGATCTAAATTCAAGCTTTCTAGAGTTGTAAGGCCTGAGATTAGGCCATACAAAGACACCCAAACACTCTAAGAAAGGTGTAGTCGGGGAGCTTTGCCATATAAGCGTTCAAACGGTGTTTGATTGTCAATGACACGTGAGGGGAGCCGGTTTATGAGAAAAACAAAGAAGTGAGGAATGCTTCATCCCAAAATTTTAGTGGCATAGCGATGCGAGCAAGAAGTGAGAGACCTACTTCCGACAATATGGCGATGTTTGCGCTCTCTATTTGAGCCATTTTGGCCGGTGGGCATGTGGGCGGGATACATGGTGAGCAATGCCTAAACGCTTAAAAAGGAGTTAAGACTCGTATTCACCACCCCAATCGGATTGAACAGCAAGAATCTTATGATTAAATTGGCGCTCTACCATGTTTTGGAAGTCTTTAAAGCATGAGAAAACTTCAGATTTGTGTCAAGTAGGTAAATCCATGTGAATTTACTGAAATCATCTATGAAACTCACATAGTAGTCATGCCGCCCAACCGAGGTTGGTGCCGGCCCCCACACATCAGAAAACACAAGCTCAAAAGGTGTAGATGAAACACTGTTTGATTTAGGATAGGCCAATTGATGGCTCTTCCCACGCTGACATGCATCGCATATCACATTATTCTCCTGATCTCTAGAAAAAGAAATATTGTGGCGACTAAGGACTTGCTTAACAACATTATTGGATGCATGACCTAGTCTATTATGCCACGTAGCAACGGGGGCTTTGGATACTCCAAGCGCTTGTTTATTTGATGAAGAATGCTCAAAGGAATGAGGCTTCAAGGGGTAGAGGCCGCGCTCACATCAGCCTGCGAGGAGTGTCTTCCTCGTCTCCTCGGTCCTTGAGAGAAAAATGAGTGGGGTGAAATTCTAGAAAAGCATCGTTATCACGAACAAGACGATTAACAGAAAGGAGATTCTTGTTGGCATGAGGAACATAAAGTATGTTTTTCAATTGAATCTTGCGAATTGGGGAATGCAAAGAGCTATGACCAATATGATCAATTCTCATACGATCCGGATGCCATGTGCACCTGGTCTCCTCCATGGTACTTGTCGCGGATGGTGAGCTTCTCCAACTCGCCCGGTCACATGGTCCGTGGCTCCGAGTCCACATACCAATTTGTGTCCACCCCATACGATGTGGTGGCGACGAGACACTCTTACTGCGGCGGCCCGGTCCAGTTTGGATCAAAGCGCTTGAAGCACTTGGCGGCGTAGTGGCCCTCCTTGCCACCGCGGTTGACGGATGGCGCCGGGGATGAAGCCGCTTCCACGACCACCGCCGCCACCGCGTCCACCCCTTTGGACCGCCACGGGCGAAGCCACCACGACGCGGCCACCACCACCGCGGCGCCTCCACCGCTTGTGTTGCCTCCACGGCCACCCTTGGCAGCCATGTTGGCCAGGATTGAGACCCTCCGCCATGATACTCCATCCCGGACTCGAAGGAGGTGAGCTGAGTGAACAGCTCCTGAACGGTGATCGGTTCCACCCTCGCCCGCGATCGCCGACACGGCGAGGGTTGAATTCAAGATCCAAACCGGTCGGAATATAGGAGATTAACTCCTCATCCTCCGGTTTGCGCCTGCGGGGCGCCATCTCATCCGCCAACGACTTCATCTTGGCGATGTATTCGGAAGGCGATTGATGTCCCCTTCGGCGCCTGTAGCCGGCGCCATCCTGGTGGAGATGATCCGAGCATGCGGCGCGAGGCAAACGTTGCCTTGATCGCGGTCCATGCTTACGCAGCGATCACGGCGTGGGACACGGACCGAGATTTCCTTCCCGATATTCGAGAGAAGGTAGTTGAGGACCTGCTGGTCCTTGGCCTCCCCCTCTTCACGCTCCGGATTCGGGATGGCCGGGTCGTCCGGCTTGGCACCCTCCTTCGGTGGCAGGAATTCTGCCGGAGGGACGATGTCGGGGTTGATGAACCGCCCGGC
Organism: Hyparrhenia diplandra; assembly: GCA_015847255.1. Classification (NCBI taxonomy): domain Eukaryota; kingdom Viridiplantae; phylum Streptophyta; class Magnoliopsida; order Poales; family Poaceae; genus Hyparrhenia; species Hyparrhenia diplandra. The sequence continues at coordinate 64,633 of JADLZK010011452.1, read as the reverse complement.
CGCACCCTTGATCGCTGACAGGACTTGGGATTGCCATTCTTGGAAGTTCGCGCGGTCACTTCGGCTCGGGGGCGAGAAGCCGAGAGATGGAACTGCAGAGAGCGCGGAGGAGGAAGCCATGGCGTATTTTGTGGACTAACCTAGCTCCGATTACCATGTGAGAATGGCCAAAATGAGATGCTTGGCTCTCGGTTGCATGTTAGCTTTATAGTCCGGAGACTTGTACAACAGGTTACAATCATAACCGAATGAATCTAGACATATCTAGTATCTACAACCGAGATTACAACTTGACTTACAAGTCAAGACTACAACAAACTCAGGAATATCCCTATGACGATAATCCTATCGTTTAACATGGGCACCATGCGTGCGCCCCACCATTAGCTTTGCCAATCTCTTAGAGAATGGCGCAGATGAGCTGTTCATGACTTTGATTCAGGGCTTGAGCTGTTCATGACTTTTTTGTTTGTTAAAGGAGCTGTTCATGACTTTGATTCTGGGGTGCTTTCATTATTATCACCGCCGCTCCGGTGTTTGATCTGGCGGCAGTTGGTCGCATACCAACACGCAAACGATCCCGTGGTGATGATGGAGACATCGACACCAGTCGGTCGTGCCATCTAGCAGTGATGATGGAGAAATCAATGTCGGATGAGCGTACCGTCTGGTGGTGACGGTGGAGACATCAACGTTGGTTTAGTGTACAATCTGGTGATGATGATGGTGACATATACATAATATATATGAGATCTATATGTATATGCATATACTTGCATGCTTATGGCAATGATAATGTTAGAAAAAAATGATCCTAAGCTGTACTTGGCAAGGGAGAAACGATAGGCAGAGTGAGAATCGGAAGGAGAGAGAGGAGTGTCTGAGACAATATGGGTTGGGATGACCCACATTGTCTAATCTACTTTAGCTATTGGCCAACAATAAGTTAGTGGACATTAAGTCTTTATTGGTTTGATTTCTTCTATATATTTATTTCTCAGATTCCAGGAGAAATTAATTCTCTACAAAATATTTGCATTGTTATCCATCAGTGACTTTTTTTGACCATTGGATCTACTGTAAGAATATTTTTACTTAATCTGAAAAAAAATTCTTGTGAAGATAGAACAATTTTTTTTTTTTGCTGGTCTCCTTTGTAATGAAGCCAGAACAGTTAATCTCGTGCGTCTTTTCTTTTTGTTTAGTGGATGGCTCCTGCAATTGGACGGATGGGACGGATATCCTTAATTAATATGGATCACTTTATGTTGAGCTTGGAGAAATCTGTTTCATTATTCAGCTACACAATGAGGGATATATCTGCTCCTTTTGAGATATAAACCAGGGAAACCAAGGCTTTTGTTATAAAAGGTGCTAATCGTATTCACAATCACATTGATTTCATTCGGCGTTTCAGCTCATGAAGCGCCAAACAAACTAGCTGTAAATGCAGCCAATAGCACACACCATTAACCCCCAACCACCTTATCTCCAATTATTGTATATATATTCGCGAACACTCTGACATCTCTTTCCTTCATCGATGAGGGTCATAGTTATCTGTATTGTAAGTGTATATGGCGAATGAGCTAGAGAGTGTCTGTAGCGTGCAGATGTGTATACAGCAGGTAACCGGACAAATGTGGATAGGCTTGGGAGACATCGGGAGGAGAGAATTCTTAGTGATGAGATCAGAGAGCTGAGCTGTGCAACGTTGAGTGACAAAAAGCAATGTGTGTGCCGCAAGCTGCTTGCGTAGCCGCTTGCTGGCAGAGCCAGCTCTTGGAACTTGGAACCATATCCTCTGGTACTGCATCAATAGGCTTCATCATGCAACGCAGACCTGCAGCTTATCCCACATATCTCACCATCACAGCATTTCCAAGATCCTCCAATCTGTCGGTGCTTGTACATGTAGAGCTTCTTAGTCTTTGAAGCTTGAGCAGCTCATCCCACTACGCTGAACTGAACTGATGGAGGTGCTTCCGACGTGCTCGTGCAAGTAGAATGTGCATTGGTTCCATATGATTCCTTGTGGCACTAATATTACCACCAATTCTTATTGAAAAATTTTCCACTTCTTATTAAAGTTTGCCACAATTCAGCATATGGTTCATAAATTGAGAAAGAAATCCTTTCTCACGCAAGAGAAAGCATCCTGTTGAAGCAGCAGGACGTACCATGTTATGGCCTGCTTGCTCATCAGGTGCTCACAGTCGACTCAAGGTCAACATAAAAAGAAGCTGCAGGGCCTCTATGAGCTTGGACAATTTGGACATCTTCTTGAAGTCTAAGCCAGGGGTGGGGGGGGGTTCCTGACTGCTTCCTCACTTCCTAGGTAGTCTATACACGACAGCAATTTCAAGAGGTGGAAAAGTTATGAAATTGTGATCGTGTCTTTTGAACTGTCAAATTAACTTGCATTTGCTCTCAGTTACTGTTATTAGGTCATCCATGTGCTGGTTGCAGGTGCTCGTGATCTTTAGTAATTTGCTGCATAATTTTGTTTACTCAGATTTCGATATCATAATTTTTTTCATATGATATACAGTGTTCAGTCCATCTGTGTGTAAATGCAACCAAGAGTGCACACTATATGCATTGACCCACAACCACCGTAAGTCCAATTTGTTGGCTAACACTCTGATATCTCTTCCTTCCTTCCTCAGGGTCACAGCTATATATACAAGTGTACAGTTTGCATACGAATAAGCTAAAGGGAGACTGCCAGCAGTGGGAAGCATGTGTATACAGCAGGCCATCAGTAGTTCATATAGGTTTGGGAGACATTAGGAGGAGAGGACTTTGAATGAGAATACCTTGGTGCTGAGCTGTGCAACTTTGAGTGACAAAAGCAATGAGTGCGCACCATGTGTCTGTCCCACCATCCACGTCGCTGCGCTCTTGGTCGATGGCACATCAATCCATGACAGAAAGCCCTTGAAACCTTTCCTCGACTGTAGAGCAGCGAGCAATGGCATCAGGCAGGCTTGCAGTGAGAGGAGGAATGAAGGGAGCGCACGGGCACCATCACTCGATTTCCTGGACTACATCTGTTCTTGTACAAGAACAACTTGTCTTGAAGCTTGGGCAGTCAATTGGAATGATGGAGTTGCTCTGTCAGTGCTCATGCAAAATTAGGAGAGTGTGGGTTTTGAGTTGCCTGATGGCGCAAAGCCAGTGTGCACGAACCTGATGTTATGTTAGGTGGCCAAATCAACAGTGACATAGCCAACGGGGGCAACCCGGGCTCAAGCCCCTCCTACGGCTCCTGGGCATGTGGAGCCCCCCTAAGCTCCACCTTCATATTTCAAGTATAAATGAACTAGATCCTTTATTTTTCATGGTGTATTTCCTGAATTTCATCATTAATCTATCAATAAACTACGGCCTTTATATATGAAGCCAGATTTTATTTCTGTTTAATGGATCCTGCAATTGGACTGGCGGATTTGCTTTAAAAAACCGACCTTTTTTGTTGAGCTTGAGCAAATCTGTTTTATTATTCAGCTACCACATGTGGGACATATATTTCGTTTCAATATACGAATCAGGGAAACCAAGGCTTGTGTCTACAAAAGGGGCTAATCGTAGTCACATTGATGGCATTCAGAACTTCAGCTCAAGGAGCACCAAACCAGCTAGAATTAATGGTGCCTAAATGCAGCCAAGTACCCCAGACCCAGAACCACTGTAACTCCAATTTGTTGGCCAACACTCTGATATATATCGGTTTCCTTCATCAGGGTGATAGCTGTATATGCATATATCGCGAGTGAGATAAAGTGAGAGTGGCCGCACAGTCGACAGGTGTATGTACAAGGTAGGCGTGGGAGACATCAGGAGGAGAGGACTCTGAACCAGAATGAAGCTGAGCTGCGTGTCTTGTAGTCACAAAAGCAATGAGTGTGCACCACATGCGCGGCTTGTAGACAGGGCTTGTCCCGATCTTGCCGGCAATGAAGAAGAGGTGGGCAGCCGGTCCTAGTGCCCACCGCCCATGTGCCGCTAATGCCGTGCTCCCACTGCTCACGAGCTTATTGCAAGAGCATAGCACGATGCACGCGCTGGTCACGTATGCCGGCTGACTGCTAGCTTGTTCTTGAAGCATATATTACATTTTTGGCCAATCACATTATTGCAATCCTGCAGAACAGCTTAGCATGTTGCTAGAGTATTTGAGCGTGTTCTAGGACATCTATATAATGTCTAATTTGGTCACCAAACACCAAACAGAACAGTGCAATTAAATAATGTAGCAAACGGCACACCACAAAACGACCATACTCGAACTCCAATTATATACTCCAATAATACTACACCATCAGTTCTAAACCGCCCTTCACTGCTAGTTATGGCCGTCGCTAGTAAAAGTCGTTGATGATCACCTCCAGATCAGCGTTCAAAACCAGTACTATTATTGTTCACCTCTGGATAAGCGTTGAATCTGGGGTGCTACATACCATTATCATCACCAGCAATTGGTGGTGATGATGGAGACTTCAATGCTGGTTGGGCATACCACACAACCGGCGGTATTGATGGAGACCATCAACACCAATCGGTCATACCATGTAGCAGTGATGATGGAGACATCAACATCGGTCAGGCGTACCATCTGATGGTGATGATGGTGACATAAATATAATATATCTGAGATCCCTATGTATATTAATATAGTTTTTTTGGCTTTGACATCGATACCACTTCCATGTTTAGCGAAATCATAATAATGCCAGACAAAAAGTGATCTTAAAAAGGATTGTGTGAGGGAGGAACGATAGAGCAACAGATGGCAGCGAGCAAATCTGAAGCGCCCAGATCGCGGGGCTCGCAGTACAAGGGCGTCACATTCTATAGGAGCACTGGCACGAGGACAGGCCGTGACAGGAGGATGATGTGAAGAGATGCATTTGGGTAGGCTGTTGGAGAAGAGAATTTTTAGGTGTCTAATTCTTTTATTGTGCATGACTCAAACCATGGAACAGGTCTCTAGTTTGCGTCTCTATTGTTGGATATAGTTTCAATAGGCTGTTATTTGCATCCCGTCTAGTACTAATAAAGTGAAGAGTTTTTGACCCTAAGATGGGAAATGGAGATGGCATCCAGGTGACCGAAAGTTACCTGTGACTTTACTACAGCAAGTTAGAGAATCCACACCGCTGTTATTGCCCAAAACTAGTTGGTCCCTTGCTTAATATGTCTCGTGCTGGCACATTGTGCTTCCCAGTATCATCAGGGTTAGTGGACATTGAGTCTTTATTGACGTGATTTTCTTCTATATTTGTTTCTACCAGAACAGTCACTCTTATGAGTCTTTTTTTTCTAGTGGATGGATGCTGCAATCACTACTACAGAAACGGTCAGCCACCCACCATCTCATGCCACCGTTTTTTTTCAATAGTTGCGGCTAGGGGTTTTCAAACCCAAACCTCACGCTTCGCGCACGGAGAGTCCCCACCACCGCGCTACACATGTCTTATGTCCATTTTCCATTCGATGCTGCAATTGGACTGACGGGATGGATATGCTTAATTAATGTCGATCACTTCAGTTGAGCTAAGAAATCTGTTTTGTTATTCAGAACAGTTCCTTGAATTATTATATGTTTAACAAATCTGTTTTATTATTCAGCTAACAAATGAGGGATAGGGATATATCTACTCATTTCGAGATATATAAACCAGGGAAACCAAAGCTTGAGTCTATAAAAGGGGCTATTCATATTCACAATCACATTGACCACATTCAGAGTTTGAGCTCATGGAGCGCCTAATAAACTAGCTCCAAATGCTGCCAAGAGGACGCACCATTAACCCACAACCTCCCTAACACCAGTTCTAATGCATATATAAGCCAACACTCTGATATGTCTTTCCTTCCTCGATCAGGGTCACAAATATGTATACATCAGGCCAGCACAGACACAAAGATAGGCTTGGAAGACGTCGGGAGGAGAGGAGGACTCTGAGTGAGCAGAGCAAAGAGCTCAGATGATGGACATTGAGTGACAAAGGGAAATGTGTGTGCACCACATGCCTGCTTGCCTGATTGCACGACTGTGGGACACAGTGTAGCGAGCTGCTTGCCTGATTGCCTGGTGGCACGCTTGGTGTGACACACTTGGAACCTTTGCCTCTACTGAAGTGCAGAGCAGTCTGTAGCCACATCAACAAGTGTCGTCGTGAAGACGTGCAGGAAGACGGGAGCGCACGCAACACCGTCACTGATTTGTACACGTTGAACCGATGGAGTTGCTTCATCCGTGTGCTCATGCAAGTAGAACTATGGGTGGACTCCAAAGCTTCCTGATTGCCAGAATTATAACCAGCTGTTAATGAAAAACATGCCACTTATTATTACAGTATGCCTCATAACTTTCATATACATATTTCTTAAGCTCTGCACACGAAACTTAGGATGGTTCTTAAGTACTTGATTAACATGTTTAGCAGCATTTTAAAAAATGTGACATTTGCCTCGTGTTGGGAATACAGTTATAATTACTGCTCACAAGGCGGCATGTTGATCCGTGAAAACTGTGCCATGCTCCTTCGCAAACATTGCTGGCTGAAATGTGTTACATAGCAAAATAAATGATTCCATTGCATCATAACATGTTGTCCTTCATCATTTTTTGGAATTAACTACAGGCCCACATAGTAACGAAATTGACATGGCAAACAGATTAATGAAACAAGTGAAGATTTGAGATAGAAATCATTTGCCATGCAACAAACCGGGTCGGCCCAGCTATGAACCTGCAAAAAAACCGACGAATTCACCGACAATTTCGGGATGGGGCGATTTCACAATGGGGCACCGGGACTGTTGTGTCTTAGCACTTGGACGGCCTCGAAGACGATGATGGCTGCTTGTCCTTGCACCACTCTTCTGTGCTTGCCATGCCACCATGCAATCTCAAACAAGTGCTGCTCACCCGCGCTTCAGCGTGACCTCACCGCTCACGAGATTGTCTAAGGAGCATAGCACACTGCACGTGCTTCTCACTAGGGCCGGCTCTTGCTGCCTCGGAAACAAAAGTGCCTCACCACTTGTTGGACCTTGTCATGGCTGCTTGCTCACGGTCTAAAGGCCGCCAAGAAGCTGGGGCCTCATGAGCTTGGACAATTTGCACATCTTTTTCATGTCTAAACCGTGGTGTTTCCCAGTCGGTTCCCCCCTCCAAACTAGCATTTGGTCTCAGTTACTGTTATTAGGTCGTCCATGTGATCGTGTCCTTTCAAATTTGAGTCTGTCAAACTATAGCATTTGCAGGTGCACGTGATCTTTTGTAATGCACTGCTTAATTTTGTTTACTCAGATTTTGACGTTTTTATTCACATGCGTCATTATTTTACTCATATGGTCTCCAGCGTTAAGTCCATCTGTGTGTAAATACAACCAAGAGTGCGCACCATGCGCATTAACCCACAACCACCATAACTCCAATTTGTCCACCAACACTCTGATATCTCATCCTTCCTTTGGGTCATAGCTAGCTATATATACAACTGTATAGATTGCATACCAATAAGCTAAAGGGAGACTGCTAGCTGTGTGAAGCATGTGTATACAGCAGGCCACTAGTAGTTCATATTGGTTTGGGAGACATTAGGAGGAGAGTACTTTGAATGAGAATACCTTGGAGCTGAGCTGTGCAACTTCGAGCGACAAAAGCAATGAGTGTGCACCACGTGTCTGTCCCACCATCCACGTCGCTGGCCTCTCAGACGATGGCACAACAATCCATGACAGAAAGCCCTTGAAACCTTTCCTCAACTGCAGATCAGCGAGGGATGACATCGAGAAGTGTCAGGCAGGCTTGTATTGAGAGGAGGAATGAAGGGAGCGCACTGGCACCATCACTGGATTTCCTGGACTAGATCTCTTCTTGCACAAGAAGAACTCAACTTGAAGCTTGGGCAGTCAATTGCCAAGATGGAGCTGCTGTGTCAGTGCTCGTGCAAAATTAGGAGTGTGGGTTTTGAGCTGCCTGATAGCGCAAAGCCAGTGTGCACGAACCCGATGTTATGTTAGATTGACAAATAAATGCATGATCCGATAGTTTCATTGCATATCAGTGCAGCCCAAAAATAATTAACCCTTTATGATAGTTGATGGATGTTCCAACAAGTGAAGGCATGTAAAAGGTATTCGGAGCTAGCTTGCCATTAGATTGAATTGTAAATGAAGGATTAGGCAGCCTTTGTTCCAGCTATTTGTACTCGATCAGTTATAAGTTTATCTGTCCCGTTAGTGCATCGTCGATGGTATCTCAGATTGCATACATTATATTTTCACTAGCAAGAATATATTTGTGATTAGAGTACAACATTTTGCATTGTCCAAACTCTTTCTAAGCTAAAACTAAAATGCAGAATGCGAGCATCACAATATGTCCTTAGTACTAGCATTTTCTTTCAAAATGTCATGTGTGGAACAACTTGTTCGTCTCTCGGCTACTGTAAAAATATGGGCTGAAATAGTGTGGAACAACTTGTTCTCCACTCACCAAGTGCCTCTCGGTTAACTATTCAGAAAAACTAAATAGATGTGTAGCAGCTATGCTATCACAACATGTACAAAATGGTCTCCTAGCAGCAATTCAGATACCATTTTCACAGTGAATGATATTGTTTGTAAGATTAACTGTAATAAAATGGAGAAATGCTGGATAAGCATCTCAAATATCTTCTATGCACATTTATAATAGGTAACGGGACATATTATACCATGGTAATTAAAACACGTCTCATCTTAATTTTTAAACAGAAAAGAAACTACTGCTCGACAGTAGACCCCAGACTAAACGCCTTCTGGACAGTAGATACCCCCATGACGGATGCTACCAAATCAATTAGGGGCCCGGGGCTATACACCCAGCAGAGTGTGCTCGTGCGCCCCTGCTGCATACCAGCCAATCAGATTATTGCGATCAATCCATGAGAAGGGTATATTATCAGTTCCTTTATTCTCAGTAGGAAGATTATGGTTTTCATGGAATCTAACCTTTTGCGTTGTCCATACTCTCTATGCTATACATATGCAAGTGTATATAACAAATGCGTTAAAGCGAGAGCTATTCCGGGCAGCGTGCACATGATGCATACAGCAGGCCGCCTGTAGATCAATAGGCTTTGGAGACGTTGGGAGGGAGTGCAGCACATGGTGCAGTGAGCCACATATTGCCTGCTTCTGATAATATAGCCGCTTGCCTACATATCGAGCTCTTGGAACCTTTTCCTCTATACTGCAGTACGTGCAGAGAAATCAGTAGAAGCATCAACACCAGTGTCGTCCCACAGAACCGCAGAGAGAGAGAGAGAGGAGCGCTGAGGATGGGACATCATCACTGAATTTCCTGGATTTTCCCATCATCAGTGGTTGCCGAGCCCTATTTGCAAGATGGACTTGAACCGACAACTGTGGGTCTTCAGCATTGAGATGGCGCATTGCACCATAAGGGCTCGTGTATGAACAACTGGGGGTTTTGAGCTACGAGATGGGGCGCCTAGACCTGTTTGCAAGAGAAGAGCTAATCAAAGACACTTATTTACTTTTTATTTGTCGAATCATGCATTGCTGCAAACTGCAGCTAGTCTGCAGCAGTTCCAAATTGATATTTGTTTTGTTGAAGCAACTTCTTTTGTGGACCACTAAAAAGGGCTCGAGAGCTGCTTTAGTGGTTGTTGGTTGCCTTGCTGCCAGCGTACTGTGTCTTGGCTGCAGTAGTATGTGGTGTTTGAGTGAGTTGTGTTTGGGGTGTTTCTGGGTTTTGATACCCTCTTTTCTTCTGAATACAATGAGATGCATATCTCCTGCATTTTTTGAAACAAAATGCAAAATAATGTGTGTGTAGTCATATGGACGAGGCAAGGCCAAATTTTCCTTATTACTTATTGGTCTTGCATGTGTAGTATCTGGATGTAAATCACCAAAATTGTGCAAACAATCTTATGGATCAATAAATGATGGATGATTCCACCCATCGTGAAAACATATTTTCGAGTACCAAAGAAATCTTTCTTAAAGTCAATGTAGAAGATGAGTATACTCTCCTTCAATAGAAATTATAGAATGAGAAACCACTTTTTGAGCTTATCCGCAAATAGGTTTCCTGGACCATTGGATCTACACTGAAACATCTATAGAGGTACTGCTAAAGTATTTTATTTAAGTTGGAAATATTTTCTTGTGAAGGTAGATCTTTTTTTTTTTTTTTTTTGAGCTGGTCTCGCCAACCTTTCATATGAAGCCAGATTTTCTTTCTGTTTAATGGATCCTGCAACTGAACTGATGGAATTGCTTAAATATAACAGATCGTCCTTTTTTTTGTTGGTCTGTTTTATTATTCAGCTACCACATGGGGGACAAATATATCGTTTCAATATATAAACCAGGAAAACCAAAGCTTGAGTCTATAACACGGAATAACTGTATTCACATTGATGGCATTCAGCACTTCAGCTCAAGGAGGACCGAACCAGATAGAATTAATGGTGCCTAAATGCAGCCAAGAGCCCGAGACCCAGAACCACCATATATAACTCCACTTTGTCCGCCAACACTCTGATAGTTGTATATGCAAGTGTATATTGCGAGTGAGCTAAAGAGAGAGTGGCTACAGAGTGGACATGTCTATACAAGATAGGCATGGGAGACATTAGGAAGAGAGGACCATGTGTTGAGCTACGCCGTTTGCTTTGACAAAAGCAATGAGTGTGCACCATGTGTCCGCTCTGCCGACCGCTTCGCCGGTGAACTCTTCAAACCTTTTCCCCTGTTACTGCAGAGTAGCTAGATTTGGCAACCAAGTCAAGGAGTTCCCAGTGCCCTGCAGACCCGTAGAGGAGGCAGGGAGCCCATCATTGGATTTAAGAATTTCATGAATGCTGTATCAAAATGCTTGTACAAGCAGAACTAGAACTAAGTCTTGAACATTCAAGCCGTGATGGAGTCGCTGCATCAGTACTCATCATGTATTTTCCAAATTCCCAAAATATGCTGACAATAAATTGACTAAGAGCATCACAATCAGTCCATGTACAACTAGCATTGTCTTTCTATGTGTCATGTAATCAACACATTATTGGAACTTTACTGGTTTTAATTTTTTTTTTCATATATTTGTTTCTCAGTTTCCTGATGAATTAATTCTCGACACCTATGCTGCTGACAGTATATATAGGAGAATTGGTGATTTTGCCCTGTTTTTAAGGCAATGGTGATTTTGTCTCTGTTTTTGATATGTGTGATTTACCCCTGTTATTTTGAATTGAAGGCAAGTTTTACCCGTATTCTGTTAACCCCACTTAACGGTGTTAAAAGGACAATGAAAAGACCAATTTGCCCATCCGTGGTCACTTCTTCGTCCTCTGTACCCATGCGGGGAAGCAGGCCGCCGGGGCAAGCTGCGTCGCGCCTTGCGCCCGCCAACCGCCCGCCCACGGCCTGAAGCCCGCGCCAAAGAACGAAGCCCGCCGCCCGCCTGGCACTCCCGCGCCGCACCCTTCCTTGGGGGCCTGCCACCCGCTTCGGCCAGGGAAGCCCGCCGCCCGGCCCGGAAGCGCCACGCCCGGGCCCAGCTCACCCGCACCCGAGCCCCGAAGCCCTTCCCCGGGACCTCGCCGACCACCCCAGCTGGAAGCCCGCCGCCGGCCTGCAAGCCCTCACGCAGCCCTAGCCTGGACGCCCAGCGCCGGAGGAGCCGCACGCCCCAAGCTCCTCGCGATGCGCCCGTCATCAGATCCTGCACCGCCCGACCACGGATCTCCCGGGCGGTCCTAGAACTCCCGCCGCCGACGCTGCCTACCTAGGGTTTGGGTTGGGGCGCCATGTCGCCGAGTGGGACGGGTGCAAAGCGGTACTGGCGTGCGAAGGGGGTCCTGGGGCGGGTGGGTGCTCCTTTTGTTTTTTTTACTAATCCCAGTAACACCGCCCAAACAGGGGTAAACGGAGCCTTCAACTATGCAATAGAGGGGCAAAATCACACATATCAAAAAACATGGGTAAAATCATCATTGCCCTCAAAAGCAGGGGCAAAATCATCAATTCCCGTATATATATGTCCCAGCCAGTAAGGTGACACACGGCTCCTGCTTATCCGTGAGTATCTTTTTGTTACCACTGGGATCTACATTTAAAATTTTGATCTTGATATCCTTTTTTTGAAGCTATAACGGTTACTCTTGTATGGGTTTTCTTTTTGTTCAATGGACGGTTCCTACTACTGGACGGAAGGATCTGCTTAATTAATAACAAACAGTTTTTGTTTAGCTATGTATTCAATCATTTCGAGATATAAATATACCAGGGAAACCAAAACTTGAGTCTAGAAATAAGGCTAATCGTGCTCACATTGATCTCATTCAGCACTTCAGCTAGCGCCAAACTAGCTGGCTAGAATAGTGCATAAATGAATCCAGCTTGTTCTACCACTCAAATATATATCTCTTGCCTTCCTCAGATCAGGGTCATAGCAATATATATGCAAGTGTATATAGCAAATGAGCAAAAGAAAGAGTTAGTATCAGCAGCATGCAGATGGTGTGTATACAGGTACAGCAGGCCACCACTAGATAGGCTTGGGAGACATTGGGAGTAGAGGACTCTAAGTCAATAGGACCAATGGCTCAGCTGTGCGAGTTTGATTGACAAGAGAATTGAGTGCTCACCTCGTGTGCGTCCCACCATTAGCTTTGCCAATCTCACATACAACGACGCACATGAGCTGTTCATGACTTTGATTCAGGGGTTGAGCTGTTCGTCACTTTGATTCAGGGGTGCTGTCATTATCATAACTGCCACTCCGGAGTTTGATCCGGCGGCAATTGGTCGCATACCAACATGCAAATGATCTAGTGTTGATGATGGAGACATCAACACCAGTTGGTCGTGCCATCTAGCAGTGATGATGGAGAAATCAACGTCGGATGAGTGTACTGTCTGATGGTGACAGTGGAGACATCAACGTTGGTTTGGCGTACCATCTGGTGATGATGATGGTGACATATGCATAATATATATGAGATCTATATGTATTTGCAAAAAAAAAAATTTCCACGTAGGCTCTTATACCAATTCCATGCTTATGGCAATGATAATGTTAGAAAAAAAAAAATGATCTTAAGCAGTACTGGGCAAGGGAGAAACGACAGAGCAAGAGAAGGCAGAGCGAGAATCGGAAGCAGAGAGAGGAATGTTTGAGACAATATGAATTGGGTGACCCACATGTCTTGCATTACACATTGGCCAATCTAGTGCAGTTATTGACCAAAAATAAGTCGGTCCCTTGCTTAATGTCAAATCATTGTGCTTCCCATAGGGTTGAGGTGTTGTATATGCTATACAGTATCCTCAGGGGTTAATCTCGTGCTTAATGTCTTGCATTACACATTGTCTGAGACTTTTTGACCATTGGATCTAATGCGAGAGTAATTTTACTTAATCTCTAAATATTTTCTTGTGAACGTAGAACAAATTTTTTTTATTAGGTGAACATCCTTTCTAATGAAACCCGATCGGTTAGTCTCGTGCGGCTTTTCTTTTTGTTTAGTGGATGGCTGCTGCAATTGGGCGGATGGGACCCATATGCTAAATTAATATGGATCACTTTATGTTGAGCTTGGACAAATCTGTTTCATTATTCAGCTACACATGAGGCAATTGGGCTGATGGGACCCATATGCTAAATTAATATGGATCACTTTATGTTGAGCTTGGACAAATCTGTTTCATTATTCAGCTACACATGAGGGATATATCTGCTCGTTTTGAGATACTAGTTAATAGGCACGTGCGACTTGCACGTGCTTTTAGTGTGATGATTAGATAATCTATATGTAAATCAATAAGAAATACTATTGAGAGACGGTAGATTGTAAGAAATACATTCCACATAGTATGCTATGGAAATTAAGAACTTTTCTTAAGATAGTTGAGATGCATGTGTTGCATTCCATCATAGAAGAATAATAATCAAAATTATAATGACATAAACACTGCTCCCGCTGATGCGTAATCGGACGTGCACCAAAAAGGGAGTGACGTGGGTTGCAGAGAAAACAGTAAATGGTGTTGAGAAATAAGGATAATGGTACAAGGCAAAAGTGGCAGAACACAGAATTATACGGCAAAATTATAATGAATTTTTTGATACTGTGTTATGTCAACTATATAAAACATGAATGTTTAGGCTTGTACATTAAATAAATTATAGACAACATCGGCGGCTGCAAGGGCTGGTGGCTGAAAATATGATGATTAAGGACAGTAAAAATATATAAACAGAATTTCCTAGAACTTTCATGTTCAACATACATCTATTATTTTTCTTATAAGCTGCAAAATATTCGCCTAAGTCTCAGAGTCTGCAACACAACTTCGAAATTATACGTGTGTCTTGACAGAACCGTCCTCTGCACTTTTGACATCATGGGTAAGGGAATACTGTACAGACCTCTGGTTCTAAGAGCATCTCCAGTGGAAGCATGTAAATTGAGACCCTAAAATTCCATTTGCATGCCAAGTTATAAATAATAGGGGTCCAAATTAACTCTCAACTCCAATGGGAAAAACAACCGAGGACCCTATATTTAGATGGGACCCGCATGTCAGGTAAATTTGGTAAACATACAGTCATCGTTATCCCCTGAACTGAACCTTGCGTGTCCAAGAACGCCATCGCGGCGTCCGTCCGCTCGGCCGTGCCGCTGCCGTGCACGCCGCCATGCCGCGGCTGGAGGAGGCGCTCCCGGCTCTCTTCGGCGCCTTCCCTGTAGCGGTTCTCGCTATCGTCGGACGGCGTCAGCGGCGGGGGCGACGCCGCGGCGAGATTGGAGGACTTCCTCGGCGCGCCGCGCGGCGGCGCAGTCGCATGCCATGGCGCTGAGCCTGCAGGACAACCTGGCCGCTGCCTCCAGCTTGTACTACTACGGCAACGGCAACGACGGGCGTTCGGGGCACCAGCAGCACCACGGCGGGTTCTTGCAGCCATGCGCCCGACCTGTATGGCGGGCCCTCAGCCGCCGCGTGTGTGTGCCTGCCTCAGTTTGCTGATCATCATGCCGACCCTGCTCTCGGCAAGGTCCCGCGGCAACATCAACCGCTGGGCGGCGAGGCCGGCGGCAGCGGCGGCAGGGCTGGTGGAAACGCCGCGTGCTATGGCATCGTGGCGTGCGCGGTGGCGCTGCTGCTGTTCTGCGCGCTGGCAGTCTCCGTCCACCTCTGGATGGCGTTCACGTTCGGGGGCTGGCCTTAAAGTCGCCTTCAGCGTCGCCGGCTGCCCCGCACGGGGCCCGTGGCGCCGCAGAGAGAGAGCCGCGGATGCAGCAGCAGGAGGAGGAGCCCCACGCCGCCCGCGCCGAGGGCGCGCAGCGCAGGTTCGGGCTACCCAAGGCGCGATCAATGCGCTGCCGGCGTTCGCCCTCCGAGGCCGAGAGCGGCGGCGGCAACCTCGAGTCGGGGACGACAACGAAGCGCAGCGGCGAGCCGTGCTCGGTGTGCCTCGAGGGCGTGCAGGCGGCGAGATGGTGCGGCAGCTGCCGGCGTGCAAGCACCTGTTCGCCCCGGCGCCGTCGTCGCCGTGGGCGGCCAACGCGCCGCCACCGCTGCGGATCTTGGCATCCCCAAACAGAACTCCGAGGGTGCGGCGGACACTCGCTGGAATGGACCTCGCGGCCCGCAGCCATGTCCGTGTCATGTGCTCGCCTGGCCCGAAGCGCTCCATGTGCTCGCTGGCCTGGAAGGCCGGCCATGCGGGCGCGGCGGCGGCGTCCATCCGGGCGGCATCCACCGCTGCTCTTGCCCCATCCAACCCGGGCACCCAGCGCCGATGCGGGCTGAGCCCGCCGCGCCTCGAGCTCCTCGAGGAGCAGATCCCGCCATGCTGCGCCCCATGACGGCGTCACGCCATCGCCGAGGCCGCCAGGGCGCCGACGGGGAGAACACGCCGCCCGGCAGCGGGCGCTTTGTGTGCGAACGGGGAAAAAATGCTTGCCAAGGGAAGAAAAAATGTGGGACCCACGCAAATAGGGGGCATCCAGATTTGGAGGGTTGAAACTAAAGTTTGGGGTTTTTAAAAATTTGAGGTCTCATTAAGGGGTTTCATTGGAGCTGATTTTTTTGTCAAAACCCCTAGAATTTAGGGTAAGGGCTCAATTTAAGGGTGGGTTGGAGTTGCTCTAAATAGCCGACAGAAAATAGGAGGTCAAATCCAAATCGTTTTGGTTTGTTGGGCCTAAACGTGATCTCAGTCTCTTCTATTGGTGCACAAATTACTGCTCCTCCCTTTGCTGATACGGATTGGAGTAGTATGGGCTTACCATGTGATCTATTTGACTGCTGCCATACAATCCTTGGCCTTGTACGATTATCGGTTATTTACCGGGAACGGTACATAAGGGGCAGGCTGCAGCGATGAATGCAACACCACCGCCTCCAGACCAACAAAATCAGCCGAAGAACCAACCAAATCCCAGAACTATGGGTTGCAAACTCTTCCTCCACATCAGTTCGAACTCGTATAGGCATACCTCAATAGAAGACACGGGTCGACGTGCGTTGTGGCGGCCGCTGGCGGCTCTACGTCGCCGGATGGAGCGCTTCCCTCTATGACGACATGCCTCTGTACATCACAAGCGGAAGTACGTCACCACATACATATGTGCCTACAGGCGCACGGGGAAATGGCAGCGGCCCTCGCCCACGGGAGTCGGAACTGGTTGAGAGGCGAAACCGATGTGCAATGATTTTTTTTAACGGAAACTGGAGGGGCTGATGGCCCCTACAGTGCTTTATTTGAAATAAAATCCAGTACAGAACGTTACACAGGGGTCAAGATAAATTCAGGAAACAAAGAAAGAGAGAAAAAAATAAGGAACAGAATGAAAATTACATCAAACTTTGTATCCATGAATCAAAAAGTTGCGGTAAATCTAGTCTTCACGCTCAAGGTAAGGAGGTTGATCTCTTTGTGAAGAGTGTCTTTTGCCCTCTGAAGACTGACTGGGGTTACTTTAAAAATGAAATCATTTCTAACTGACCAGATGCTCCAACAAACAAGGATTGCCAGGACCAGAAAGAAATCTGAATTGACTTGTGTCTTAATCTGCTAGATGGCTTGGTGAATATCATTATGGGCTGTGAGGTGTACACCAACCTGAGACCACAAGTCTACTGCGAAGGGGCATTGGAGGAATATCTTCGGAGTTGCATTGGCAAGTCACACAATTATAAGAGGGAGATGCATTCTTTTTCTTGTCAACAAATTTCTAGTACTCAGGCGATCCTTCATCAAGAGCCAGAAGTATACTTTATGCTTTGGTTGGCAACGGTTCTTCCACACCCAGTTGAAAGCTTGAGGGATCTGTCTTTGCCCTATAAGACACTAGTACCTAAACACTTTTGGCGTGATCGACGAAATATATTTTGCGTGGCGGGCAAGTGTGCCCGTCACTAAGTAAAGGTCACGGAAAATAATTTTTTTCCGCGGCGGGCACTCTGCCCGCCACGGTTCATCAAAGCTTGCGTGGCGGGCGAAGTTACATGGGCCCGCCACGGTAAAGATTTCGAAAAAAACAGAAACCCTAGATAGGCCCGCCGAGCCCATCTAGAGCTGGCGCCGCCGCCCCGCATCCGTTCCAGCTACGCCCCGGCGCCACCGCTACCGCCGCCCGAGCGCATCCGCCGCCACCGCGATCCGCCTGGAACAACCGCCCTGGTGCCGGATCCGCAAATAACCGCTGGATCCGCCGCCGCCTCAGCGCCGCCGTGGATCCCCGGCCCGCCGCCGGGCGCCGCTGGAGAGGAGGCGGATCCGGTAGTGGAGGCGCCCGGTGCTCCTCGTGCCGCCGGTGGAGCCGGATCCGGTAGGGTAGAGCCGCCGGTGCTCCTCGCACCGCCGGTGGAGCTGATCCGGTAGGTGGAGCCGCCGCGCTCCTCCCACCGCCACCGACTGGCTCGGGCGCCAGCGCCGATTAAGCCACCCGACGCCGTTCCCGCGTGGATCCTGGGCGCCGGTACCTCCTGTGTTGCCACCGGCTAGATCCGGCCACCGGCGCCGCCACCGGCTAGATCCGGCGGCTCGACGCCGCCACCGGCTGCATCCGCCACCATACATCATCACCACCGGAGAGGGAGACGGAGTGGGAGGGAGCGGGAGAGGAGGAGGAGAGGGGTGGGGTCGGTGGGGGGAGTGAGGGCGCCGCCATGGGAGGGGGGGGGAGGGGAGGGGAGATGGATGGCCGCGCGCCATGGGAGGTGTCGGTGTCGCGTCGCGGGAGAGGAGGGGTCGGTGTCACGGGCCGGAGGGGAGGAAGTGAGGGCGCCGCTGGCTGGAGTGAGAGTGATTGAGAGAGGAAGTGAGTTGAAAACCCTAACTTTACTATATATATATGGTGCTGGACATTGGGCCTCATTCTGGGCTGTTGGGCCTATAATTTTACGTGACGGGCCTTTTAAGATGCCCGCCATGGGAAAGATTTTTGCGTGGCGGGCACCTTAACACGCCGCCACGCAAAAAGATTTTATTTTGCGTGGCGTGCGTGTTAAGGAGCCCGCCACGTAAAAAATCTTTCCAGTGACGGGCAAAAAAACGCCCGCCACATAAAAAAAAAAAGTCGATGTGGCGGGTATTTTCCGTGACGGGCAAAAATGCCCGCCACGGAAAAGATTTTGCAAGTGCTCGCAAAATCATTTCGCTTACTAGTGAGAATCCTGTAAGCCTTTACCGGAGAGAAGTTTCCTCCTCTTATACCCAAGTGTCATTACAGTCAGATAGAGATATCTGCTCTTTAATGGTTTGTAAGGCGATGAGTTGCTGATGAGCTGGTTCAGACAGGGGCAGGTTGAATAGGGTTGTGAGGTCCTGCTGCTGCATCAATCTATTGACTGTTATTGCCAGCGAAGTCGCGCTGAGTATCGCCTGAGATTCGCGCCGAGGATGGATGTTTTGCGCCGGGCGAGTCGCGAGGAGGTGGGATGCCTCGCGCCGTATCAGGGGATGCCGCGCGCCGTTTGGGAGTCGCGATTGTCCGCGAGTTGCGCGCACATCGTAGATTGGAATTAAGGAGAGGGAAACACGCGTAACCTAAGGTTGGTCCTACTTGAGAACCCTTGGATGGGATCATTAGTCAAATCCAATGGATGAGATCACGACATGTGTCATCGAATTCCTTCCCTCTTTTATAGTATGGAATAAACCATGGAAACCAAGGCTTTAGTTTATATAAAAGGTTCTAATAGTATTCACAATCACATTAATTTCATTTGGCGTTTGAGCTCATGGAGCAGCAAACAAACTAGTTGTAAATGCAGCCAATAGCGCGCGCCATTAACCACCCCCAACCACCCTATCTCCAGTTATTGTGTATATATAAGCCAACACTCTGATATATCTTTCCTTCATCGATAAGGGTCATAGCTATGTGTATATGTAAGTGACGAGCTAAAGAGAGAGTGTCTGTAGCGTGTAGATGTGTATACAGCAGGTAACCGGACACATATGTGGATAGGCTTGGGAGACATCGGGACGAGAGTACTCTGAGTTTGCAGATCAAGTAGCTGAGCTGTGCGACTTTGAGTGACGAAAAGCAATATGTGTGCACCAAGTGTCAGCCCTCGGACAATAATGGTGTCGCAAGCTACTTGCCAGCTTTGGAAGTAGCCGCTTGTGTCAGAGCAAGCTCTTGGAAGTTGGAACCTTTTCCTCTGGTTCTGCATCAACAAGCGTCATCATGCAACGCAGACCCGCAGCTTATCCCACATATCTCACTATCACAGCATTTCCATGATCCTCCAATCTGTCGGTGCTTGTACATGTAGAGCTTCTTAGTCTTGAAGCTTGAGCAACTCATCCCACTACGTTGAACTGATGGAGTTGCTTCCCACAAGCTCGTGCAAGTACGTAGAACTGTGGGTTGGTTCCATATCATTCTTTATGGCACCAATATATGTATTGCGAATGAGCTAAAGCGAATGGCCGCAGACTGGGCATGTGTACATACAAGATAGGTGTGGGAGACATCAGGAAGAGAGGACTCTGATGAGTGCCAAATGCAAGATCTTGAGCAGCGCGATTTGGAGTGACAAAAGTAATGTTGAGTGTGCACCACGTGTCCGCTCTGCCGACTTTAGACCAAAGAAGAAATGTTGGTCGACGGCGCAGTGAGCCGCTTGCCCGACTTTAGACAGAACAACTTGCAGCCACAGGGGACTCTTCAAACCTACTTTTCCTCTACTACCAAAGAGAAAGGAGGTTGGTAGGGAGCGCATATATATAGTATATAACGATTTCCTGATGTTGTATCAATGCATGTACAAGTAGAACTCAGTCGAACATTTTGAAGCTGTGATGGAGTTGCTCCATCAGTACTAGTGCAAGAAGAAATGTTGGTTTTGAGCAGCTAGACGGAACGGTGCAGAGCCATTCTGCAGGAGCTGGTGTGTTAGATAGCCAAATAAGGCCTCCTTTGGGATGCTAGGTAGGAAAACCATAGGGGATTGGAAAACATAGGAATTGATGCGGCATACATGTGCAATCCTATGGGAATGAAAAACATAGGAAGGAAGAAGAGATGTACTTTGGCAAGCTATAGGAAAAGAGATGTCCGACAGCCGATAAAAAAAAGAGATGTCTGACACCAACCGCAGCAAGGAACCCGAACCGCCCAGGAGCAGGACAAGCGCGAGCTTCATCACGCCCAGTGCCGCCACATACCAGCCGCTGCACACACCGAACTTGTACTGCCTAGCCAGCCCACCCGCGGCGTGGCAGAGAGCTCAGAGCAGCAATCGCTGAAGCAAGCGAAGCGCGCACACACGGCCGGGTCTTGCTTCCACGGAAACACAGTGCGCCACTACTTGGACCATGCCATTGCTGCTTGCTCATCAGGTGCTCACGGTCTAAAGGCCAACAAGAAGCTGGCCTCAATGAGCTTGGACAATTTGTACATTTTTTCAAGTCTAAACAACCGGTTCCCGCTTCCTAGCTGGTTGATAGATGAGGGGCAATTACAAGAAGCTAGAAAGGTTGTGAAATTTATTGTGAATGTGTCCTTTTCAGACTGTCAAACTAGCATTTGGTATCAGTTACTGTTATTAGTCATCCATGTGCAGATTGCAGTTGCACGTGATCTTTAGTAATGAGCAGCAAATTTTTTTTTACTCAGATTACGACGCTATGTTTCACATGCGTAATTTTTTTTTTATAACTATGGTCTTCAGTGTGAAGTCCATTGATCTGTGTGTAAATACAACCAAAAGTGCACACCATATGCATTAACCCACAACCACCGTAATTCCAATTTGTTCACCTACACTCTGATATCTCTTCCTTCCTCAGGGTCATAGCTATTGCTATGTATACAAGTGTATAGTTTGCTTACGAATAACCTAAAGGGACACTGCCAGCAGTGGGAAGCATGTGTATACAGCAGGCCACCAGTAGTTCAGATAGGTCTGGGAGACATTAGGAGGAGAGGACTTTGAATGAGAAAACTTTGGAGCTGAGCTGTGCAACTTTGAGTGACAAAAGCAATGAGTGCGCACCACATGTCTGTCCCACCATCCACGTAACTGGACTGTCAGACGATGGCACAGGAAGCCATGACATCAAGCCCTTGAAACCTTTCCTCTACTGCAGGGCAGCGAACAACGACATCAAGATGGAGTTGCTCTATCAGTGCTCAGACAAAATTAGGAGTGTGGGTTTTGAGCTGTACTGTCTGATGGCGCAGAGCCAGTGTGCACCAGCCCAATGTTATGTTAGATGGCCAAATCACCGCATGATCTGATAGTTTCATTACATATCAGTGCAGCCTAAAAATAATTTTGTCCCATTACAATGGTTATGTTCCAACTAGTGGAGGTATGTAAAGGGTATTTGGAGCTAGCTTGTTACTATATTGAATTCTGTTATGAAATGACACACAATCACCAAAGCATGCATAATTCATGATAGCTTCGACATGTGCCCTTCCTTGTCTATCTGTGAGGCATAAAAAATAGGACCCACTGACTGCTACCTTGTTCTTCAAGTGTTGCATTCACAACCAATGAAATTGTTGCAATCGATCAATGAGAAGGTACAAATATATTACCAGCTCCTATGACCATGGCTTGAAAAACAAAGAATTACTTAGGCTGACTTTGTTCCAGCTTTTTGTACTCGATCAATTATAAGTTTATCTGTCGTCTCATCAATAATGAATCGTCGATGGCATCAACTAGCAAACCTTAATTTTACAAGCAATTAATTACGGTTGTGTTCAAGTACAACATTTTGCATTGTCCAAACTCCCTCTAAGCTAAAACTAAATTGCAGACTACGAGCATCACAACATGTCCTAGTACTAGCATTTTTTTTTTCGAAGTGTCATGTGTGGAACAATTTGTTCTCCTCAGCTCTGTAAAATATGGGCTCATAAATAGTGTTTTGCACTCACCTTGACAACCATGCCTCTTGATTAACCGTTTAGAAAAACTAAATAAATGTGTCTAGCAGCTATGCTATCACAACATGTACAAAATGGTCTCCTAGCCGCAAGTCAGATACCATTTTCACTGTTAAAAAATGAGAGAATGGATAAGCATCACAAATATCATATATGCACATTGATACCAGGGTATTGGAACATATTATACGATGGTAATCAAAACACATCTTATCTTAATAAACCCTAGAGTAAATGCCTTCTCGACAGTAGATTAACCCCATGACGGATTCTACCAAATCTGTTAGGGCCTGAGGGCTACAACCAGCGAGTGTGCTCGTGTGCCCGTGCCATGTACCAGCCAATCAGATTATTGCAATCGATCCATGAGAGGGGTACGGTATATTATCAGCTCATTTACTTTCAATAGGAAGATTATGGCTTTCATAGAGTCGAATCTTGCATTGTCCAAACTATCTCTATATATGCTATATATATGCAAGTGTATATAGCAATTGAGCTAAAGCCAGAGCTATTCCCAGCGTCGTGCACATGATGCATACAGCAGGCTTCCAGTAGATCGATAGGCTTGGGAGACGTCGGGAGGGGAGGAATCTGAGTGAGTGCAACACATGTCCTCCCTAACAACCCCATCTCCCAACTGTTGGACCACGGTGCAGCGAGCCGCTTGCCCTCTTCTGAGGTAGCCGCTTGCCCGCACATGAAGCTCTTGGAGCCTTTCCCTCTATACTGCAGTACATGCAGAGCAGTCAGTAGTGACACCAACATTTGTCGTCCCACAGAAACGGGAGAGAGCATGGGGCATGATCATCATTTTCAGCTTCCGTATGGTGGACTTGCACCATAAGGGCTCACGTATTATTGTACAACTGTGGATTTTCAGCTTCCAGATGGCGTTGCACCATCAGGGCTCGTGTATGTACAACTTTGGGTTTTGAGCTACGAGATGGCGCCTAGCCCTGTTTGCAAGAGCAGAGCTAATCAAAGACACTCTATTTGTCAAATCATGCATTGTTGCAATCTAAAGCTTGTGCGCTGCAGTACTAAATTATTTTTTTTTTTTCGTTGAACCGTGCATTTTGCACCTATGTCAAGCTTCTTTTGTTTCATGCAAAATATTGTTTGGGTACTCAAATTTACATTGCATAGTCATATGGATGAGGCAAGGCAAAATTTTCCTTAATACTTATGGGTCTTGTGTGAAGTATCTCGATGTAAATCACCAAAATAGTACAAACAATCTTATGGTTCAATAAATGATGGATGATTCCATCGTGAAAACTTAATTTCGAGCACTAGAGAAATCTTTCTTAAAGTCAATGTAGAAGATGAGTATACTCTCCTTCAATAGAAATTGTAGAATGAGAAACCACTGTTTTGAGCTTATCCGTAAATAGTTTTCTTGGACCATTATATCTACATTGAAACTGCTAGAGATCTACTGCTAAAATTTTATTTAACCTGGAAATATTTTCTTGTAAAGGTAGATCATCTTTTGAGATGGACTCGCCAACCATTCATATGAAGCCACATTTTCTCTCTTTAATAGATCCTGCAATTGGACTGACGGATTTGCTTAAATAATACCGACCTATTTTTGTTCATCTTTAGGAAATCTGTTTCAATATATAATATAAATCAGGGAAACCAAGGCTTGAGTCCATAAAAGGGGATAATCGTATTCACATTGATGGCATTCAGTACTTCAGCTCAAGGAGCACCAAACCAGCTGCTAGAATTAATGGTGCCTAAATGCAGCCAAGAGCCCCAGATCCAAAACCACGGTAACTCCAATTTGTTCGCCGACATACTGATATATATCGGTTTCCTTCATGAGGGTGATAGCTGTATATATATGCATGTAGTGTATATTGGAAGTGAGCGAAAGCGAGAGTTGCTGTAGACTTGGCATGTGTATATACAAGATAGGCATGGGAGACATCAGGAGGAAAGGACTCTGAGTGACTTATGCAAAAGGTGCTGTGCTGCAGGGCTTGTAGTGATAGTGACAAAAACAATGAGTGTGCACCACATGTCCGTTCCACCAACTACTTCGCCCAGGTCTTCGACGATGGTACAGTGAGCCGCTTGCCCGACTTTTTTTCAAAAAGCGGGACTTCACCCGTCTTGCATTAAGAGAAAGGCCAAAAGAAGGGCCGGTGTCGGATACAAGAGGATACGCGAGTAACCCACGAAATCCCCGACACAAACAAACAACAAGAAACGAAAGGGGAGGGATGGGGTGGACCCTCCAACTAACAACCCCAACAGCTGAACCTATTACAATAAAAAAAATCACACAACACCCGGGTAGCTAGCGACGATCGGGGCCAAACGCGACAACAGCTGCAAAGCATCCGCTGAAGCCAATAAAAGCGGCAAAGCATCCGCGAGATAACCGACGGCCAAGCATCCGGCCCGCACAACCATGGCAGCAAAGCATCCGCCGGAAGACGAGGACCGCACCGACGAGAGACCATCCGCCAAAGACGACCGCGACCTCGGCGGCCTGCGCATGCCGAAACGCAGGCTCGCCACGACCGAAACCCATCAACAAGCCGGAAATGCAAGCTCGTAACGACCGCGGCCTCGAGCACGGAATGCCGGAAACGCAAGCTTGTGAAAGAGAGAGCACCTCGGAGGCCAAGCAACCCCCGGAGACAACCTAGAAACACGGCGACAAAGCATCCGCCCGAACCAGCGAAGAGCACCTCGGCGGCAAAGCATCCGCCCGAAACGAGAACTAGAAGGGCTGCAGACACCACTCGCTAGACACACCGGTGAGGTAAACATGAAGCACCCACAAGGAACAGCGGGGACGAGCAAACCGACCGAGAAGGGGAGACGACGACCGTAGAGACTGCGAATGCTCAAGTGTTGCCTTCAGGGAAGGACATCGACATTCGCGAACGCCGACAACGCTAGAGAGAGCACCGAGGTCTTTTCGACCCAAGTCTACAAGACGGACCGCCAATCTCCGACGAGCTGCACGGATCCCACCTCCAACGCCCGCGCCCGGTGAGGAGGCCTGGTTCGCTGCGGTAGCACCACGGCGGTCGCAGACGCACGCTTGAACCACCTTGGCCCCACCACCACGGCGGCACCACCACCGAGCCACAAACGAGCGGAGGAAGGGGCAGGTCGCCAAACCCCACACGGCCGCTGCGTGTGGAAGAACGACGACGCCCTCCAAGGAGTTGCATGGCGCCCAAAGCGCCGGGTCGTCCGCCCGAGCCGCCCCTTCCACCAAGGGCGCTCTAGCGGCGCCACTCCTCGCCTGGGGCCGCCGGCCACAGCCTCCAAGATGCGCAGAGGGGAGGCCGCCGAGCGGCAGATCGGGCCCAAAGCCCGCCACTACGGGCCCTAGGGCCGAGGACGCGCCGGGGAGGGGAGATCGGAGGGCATCGCCGGCGATCGGATCCGGCGGCCAGGGGCCCGATCTGGCCATCCCCACCTGCCCGGAACTGGCCGCCGCAGCCGGGCCCGCACGCCGCCGGCGACCAGCGCGACGCGAAACGGCCGAGGAGGAGGGGGCGCGCCGCCGGGGCGGATCCAGCCGAGGGGGCGCGGATCCGCCGAGCCGGCTGCCCCTAGGCCGGAAAGCTTGCCGGAGGTAGAATTTGGAGGGGGAAGTGGGGGGGACTAGGGAGGAGGGAGAGAGGTGGCCGGCGGTGCTCCTTTTTTGAGCAGAGGCCGGTGGTCGCCGCCGTGCGAAGCACAGGCGGCGGCCCGCCGGGCGGGGGAGTCGGAGGCGGGGGGGGACCGAGCGGTGGAGGTGCCCCCGAAGTCACCTTGGGAGCGGGCGCCGGGAGCCGCTTGCCCGACTTCAGACATAGCAACTTGCAGGCACAGGGAACTCTTCGAACCTCTTTCTCTACCACTCGAGAGTAGCCAGCAACCAAGTCAAGAAGTTCCTTGCGCCCTGCAGGCCCGCAGAGAAAAACGGGGTAGGGAGCGTATATAGCACCATAACTGGATTGAAGGATTATTTGAACGATGTATCAATGCCTGTACAAGCAGAACTTGTAGATCTCACTTTAACATTGAAGCCATGATGGAGTTGCTCCATCAGTACTAGTGCAAGAAGAAATGTTGATTTTGAGCAGCCAGACAGTGCAGAGCCGTTGTGCAGGGGCCCGATGTGTTAGATAGCCAAATAAATGATTTAAGTGTGTCATTATAAAGCAGCACAGCCCAAAAATAATTGTCCTTTTATGATGGTTGTTTACAGTCAGTGGAGATAACTGTCCTATAAAATGTAACAAAATCACCAAAGCATGCATAATCATGATAGCTTCATATGTCTATCTATATGGCTGCATAAAAAGGCAGGATTCACTGATGGCTAGCTTGTTCTTCAAGTCATCATGAGTAAACGGTCAAACAGATTATTGCAATGGATCAAATGAGAAGGGTGTTGCTATCAGATCGCTACACCACTGATTGAAAAAATTCAGAATTCGGCTACCCTTATCCCTGCATTTTACCTAGCAAGAATATGGTTGTGATCGAGTACAACCTTTTGTATTTTCCAAATTCCCACTAAGCTGACAATAAATTGACTTGGAGCGTCACAATAAGTCCTTGTACTACTAGCATTTTCTTTCAATGTGTCATGTAATGAACACGTTATTGGGACTTTACTAGTTTGATTCTTCTTCTATATTTGTTTCTCAGTTTCCAGATGGACAGTTTTGCTGATGATAGTATGTCCCCGTAAGGTGACACAGCTCCTTGTTATCATTAAGTACCTTTTTTTTTTACCAATGGATCTACATTTTCAATGTTGATCTTGACATCCTTTCTTTGAAGGCAGAACTGTTACACTTGTGTGGTTTTTCTCTTTGTTTAATGGATGGATCCTACAACCGGACGGAAGCATATGTTTAATCAATAACAATCACTTTTTGTTGAGCTTGAGCAAATTTGTTTTATTGTTCAGCTACACTACACATGAGGTACATATGTATTCAATCATTTCGAGATATAAATATACTAGGGAACCAAAACTTCAGTCTATAAATAAGGCTAATCGTGCTCACATTGATATGTATCTCTTGTCTTCATCAGATCAGGGTCATAGCTATATGAAAGTTATATAAGTCAATGAGCAAAAGAAAGCGTTAGTATCCGCAGCATGCAGATGGTGTGTATACAGCAGATCACCACTAGATAGGCTTGGTAGACATTGGGAGGAGAGGACTCTGAGTGATGAGGGCAAAGAGCTGATTTGTCCGACTTCTGAGTGATGAAAAGCAATGTGTGTACACCAGGTGTCCGCCCTGCCAACCACGTCGCCCATTGGGAGGAGAGGACTCGTGATGAGGACAATAATGGTGCAGCAATCTACTTGCCTGCTTTGGACGGAGCCGGTAGCCGGCAGAGCGAGCTCTTGGAATTTGCAACCTTTTCCTCTGCTACTTCAGTGCAGAGGAGTCACTAGCCGCATCACCAAGTGTCATCGCCCAGAACCGCAGGAGTAACGACAGAGCTAGAGAAAGCAGAGCGCCAATCGGAAGCAGAGAGAGCAGTGTCTGAGTCAATATGGATCAGATGACCCACATTTCTTGTATTTCTTGCTAGGTGACACAGATCCTGCTTATGCATGACGGACTTTTTGGACAATTGGATCTACGGCTAGAGTATTTTTATTTAATCTGAATATTTTCTTTCAAGGTAGAACTATTTTTTTTAAGCTCAACATCCTTTGTAATGAAGCCCGAACAGTTAATCTCGTGCCACTTTTCTTTTTATTTAGTGGATGGCTGCTGCAATTGGACTGATGGAGGGGACGGATATGCTTAATTAATATGGATCACTTTGTGTCGAGCTTGGCCAAATCTGTTTCACTATTCAGCCACACAACTAGGGATATCTGCTCGTTTTTTTGATATAAACGAGGGAAACCTTGGCTTTAGTTTCTAAAAGGGTCTAATAGTATTCACAATCACATTGATTTCATTCAGTGTTTCAGCTCATGGAACACCAAAAAACTAGCTGTAAATGCAGCCAATAGCACGCACCATTAACTCCCAACCACCCTATCTCCAATTATTGTATATATATAAACCAACACTCTGATGTCTCTTTCCTTCACCGAGAAGGGTCATAGCTATCTGTATATGTAAGTGTATATGGCGAACGAGCTAAACAGTGTCTGTAGGGTGCAGATGTGTATACAGCAGGTAACCAGACACATGTGGATAAGCTTGGGAGACATCGGGAGGAGGGGTCTCTGAGTGATATCACAGATGAGAGCAAAGAGCTGAGCTGTCTGACTTCTTTGTGACAGAAAGCAATGTGTGGGCACCAGGAGTACATCTCGGGACAATAATGTTGCAGCAAGCTGCATGCCTGCTTTGGACATAGCCGCTAGCCGACACAGTGAGCTCTTGGAAGTTGGAACCTTTTCCTCTGCTACTTCAGTGCTAAGGAGTCAGTAGCCGCATCAACAAGCGGCATCACAAAAAACCGCAGGAGGAAGGGAGCGCATGTCCAATCTGTTAATGCTTGTACAGCAGAGCTTCATAAGTGCTCGTGCAAGTAGAACTGTGGGTTGGTTCAATGCTTCCTTATGGAACCAATTCCACCAATTCTTAAAGAAAAAACTTGCCACTTCATATTGAAGCATGCCACATTCAGCATAAGGTTCATAATTACATGATTAACATGTTTAGCAGCATTGAAAAAAATGCCACAAGCAAAGATATTGCGTCGTGTTTGTGTTACATACATATAGCTAAATAAATTATTCAATAATCCCATAACATGTTGTCCTTCTTCATTGTTTTTATGGAATTACTTATATCGCCGCATAGTAACAAAGCTAACATGGCAAAAAGATTATTGAAACAAGAGAAGATTTGAGAAAAAAAAAATCCTGCACATGGGTCGGTCCAGCTTCCATTGCCTAAACAAATAAACCGATAATTTCACCAAAATTTTTGGGCTGCGGCGATTTTCGCGATGGTGTAGGGGACTGTCATTTCTTAGCACTTGCTTTCTGAAGCCCATGATGGGAGAGCATCGAAAACGAGGCTGGTGTCTTGTCCATGCACCGCTATCTTGTGCTTGACAACATGTTATGCATGCTTGCCCATGTGCAGCTCAGCTTTGCCCTTGGCATGACGGCATTGCTCACCAGCGCCAGCTCTTGCCGCCACGGCAACACAGTGCGACCTATTGTTGGACCATGCCAATGCCATGCCCTGCGTGCTCATCAGGTGCTTACGGTCGACTCCAAAGCCAACGTATACAAGAAGTAGCAGGCCTCTATGAGCTTGGACAATTTGGACATCTTCTTTGAAGTCTAAGCCATGGGGTTTCCTGACCCATTCCCCACTTCCTAGCTGGTCTATAGACACAGCAATTTCAAGAGGTGAGGAAAGTCATGAAATTGATTTTGTGATCTGTGTTTTGGAGACTGTCAAACTAGCATTTGCTCGCAGTTACTGTTATTAGCTAGGTCATCCATATCCTGGTTGCAGGCCGACGTGATCTTTAGTAATGAGCTGCATAATTTTGTTTACTCAGATCGATTTCGAAGCTATATAATTTTGTTATCAGCATTTCAGTTTATGGAGCGCCAAACTAGCTAGAAATAATAATGATGATGTGTAAATGCAGCCAACAACGCACACAATATGAATTAATTCGAAACCACAATAACTCCAATTTGTTCGCCAACACTTTGGTTTCTGTTCCTTCCTGAGTGGGTCATAGCTATATATATGCAAGAGCATACACGCATACGCATG
This sequence comes from Hyparrhenia diplandra, assembly GCA_015847255.1. Taxonomy (NCBI): domain Eukaryota; kingdom Viridiplantae; phylum Streptophyta; class Magnoliopsida; order Poales; family Poaceae; genus Hyparrhenia; species Hyparrhenia diplandra. The sequence goes on along the minus strand of JADLZK010011452.1, from coordinate 34,422 downwards.
TGTATCCAGCAGGCCACTAGTAGATCAGATAGCCTTGGGAGACGTCAGCAGGAGAGGACTTTGAGTAAGGATGGTGAGCTGCGCAACTTTCAGTGACAATGACAAAGGTCTCTGCACCACTTATCCCCCAACCAACTGCGTCATCGCTGGTTTCTCAAACGGCGCAGCAAGCTGCAGGCCGCTTACTGGCTTCATTCTGAGGGAGGTGCTTGCTATGACAAGAAGCCCTTGGAACCCTTCCTCTACTTCAGAGCAGCCTGCAACAGCGTCAAGATGTGAGCAGATCTGCACATGGCACCATCACTGGATTCCCTCGTCCAATGGATGTTTAGATTCTGGCATGTTGAGTATCCAGGATCCAAATCGTTTTTCTGGATTCAAAATCAAAGTATTATCCATATCCAAACAAATCCAATCAAATCTATTCACAGAGAAAAAGTCCAATTACAATTGTGGATGAACGAGGTATATATATCCTGGTCTGTCAATACATTTAGCCAAAAATAGCTTGGGTTGCTCAGCTAGTTGGCTAGTGACGTTTGGCTACAAAAATTGTCCTCCTATTAGCTCCCTGTTTGGATGGACTAGAACTAATTTGGGCTGACTTTTAGCTAGCTAGTAATTAGCTATGGTACCCAGACTACTTTGCACTGGGAAGAAGTAATGGTCTGTACTCATTTTGAGATATATGTAACCCAGAAAAACGAGGCCTTGGGCCTATAAGAGGGGATAACCGTACTCACATTGATCTCATTCAGCATTTCAGATCATGGAGCGCCAAACTAGCTAGAATTAATGATGATGATGCGTAAATGCAGCCAACAACGCACACAATATGCTTTAACTCGAAACCACTATAACTCCAATCTGTTCGCCAACACTTTGATATCTGTTCCTTCCTGCGAGAGTCATAGCTATATAATATGCAGGAGCATATATAGTTTGCATACGCATGAGCTAAAGAGAAAGTGCCACACATGTGTATACAGCAGGCCACCAGTAGATAAGATAGGATTGGTAGACGTCAGGAGGAGAGGACATTCATTGAGGAAATCAAGATGATGAGCTGCGCGACTTTGAGTGACAATAGCAAGGACTCTGCACCACATATCTGCCCAACCAACCATGAAACGACACAGCAAGCTACAAGGGGATATGTTTGCGACTAGAACCCTTGGAACCTTTCCTCTACTGCAAAGCAGCCAGCAACAGCGTCAAGAAGTTATCACATCTTGACATGGCACCATCACTGGATTTCCTGGTCCAATGGGTGGTTAGATTCTGGCATGTTGAGTATCCAGGGTCCAAATCATTTATGGACTCTAAATCCAAGTATTATCCTCCACAGAGAAGAAGTTCAATTATGATTGTGGAGGGAGGTCACAAGAATGAGGAGGGAGATAGGATATCGTGGCGTGGTCTTCGAATGTTTTTAGCACAAATTAAATGACTTGGGTTGCTCAGCTAGTTGGCCTATTTGGAGGTTTGGCTAAAAAATAACCCACCTACGTAGTTATTAGCTGTGCTACCCAAACAGGCGCTCCATTAATTAGTACTTGTGCAAGTAGAGGTCGGACTAGAAACTAATGATCACTCTGTCATTAGTTTGGTATTTCTTATAGCCAAAACAAGTCTCTATTACTACGTTGTAATGGAGTTTCTTCTTTAATCAAATCTCATTCTGTTTAGTGTTTCTTCTGTTTACAATCCATTTTCGTAAAGTTGTTAACTAATGGCTTTCTGATGTCAAGCTGCTGTGCAGAAGCAGAGCCAATCAACGGAAGTTGTTTACACTTGCATCTGTATCAGAAACTTGCTTTCATCTATAAGCAGGTCACAACATACACAAACGTAAAATTGCTGGTAAATGGGTGATGGCATAGAATGTAATATAAAACTGAAGGCGTACTTCATCCACCACAGGATATCTACATGCATGCATGATCGCATAAAATGTAATATAAAGCTGCTCCATCCGATACCAGATGGTGCTAAACTGACGCGTCAGGCTCATAGAGATGCACCGGCAAACGAGGCTGAGCTTGTAAGAAGAGTGGCTCAGCTAGTGCGAGACTTGTAGTGCATTCATTGAGCTCAATTGCACGAACACCAGATGGTTTGGTCCACGTGAACCCTTGCAGCAGCCTTGCGAATAGCAACAATGTAATGGAGCTGCCAAGGGACACCGCTGGGCATCCCCTCCTACCTGCACTAAACGAGATGAACCTAAGGTCCGGCTCAGTGAGTTCCACAAGCACATGCTCCGACTTGTTGTCCATCATGAGATGTCGCTCTGGCCAGAACTGGAGAGGTGCATCCCAGACATTAGAGTTCCGTCCAAGCCCCACTCGGCTCAGAAGAACATGGCTGCCTTTTGGAATGAGGTAACCAGACACTATGGTGTCTTCCATGGCGACGTGGGGTTGGTTGAAAGCGTGGTGGTGCGGGTGTAGCGAAAAAGGCCTCTCGTATGCACGCCATATAGTTGAGGTGAGGTATGTCAGATTCTTGGGACGAGCCTGTCTTTGCCAACCACACTGTTTAGTTCATGTATTGCTTTGTGCATCACTTCTGGTTTGTTCATCATTTCCGCGAATGCCCACTCAACCGCGTTTGATGGATTGTCAATAGATGCAAACATAATCTCCTGAACATGACACAATTTATTAAGGAGGAGGAATCAGTGGACACAACATATGACTTCAAAAAAAAAAAGAGGAACACCCCTAGAAATTCCACAAATAGGAAGAAGCAAAATATAAAACACATAATTGTTTTTACATATTAAAAAAAGATACACATAGGTACGAGCGCACATATTGGCTGTGTACGCCTTCGGGCGTAGAGGCCGGATGCTATTCATCTTTTATCTAAAAAAACATATAATACTCTTACACAACAAGAAGTCAAGAATTTTACTGTGTAAAAGTAATTCTATTCGAAAGCACATAGTAAATATTATAAACATCTTACCACTGTCAGTGCTTTTATTTCATCAACGGATAAAAGAGCCCGCCCTTGTAAGTCCTTAAGAGAAACCAGGGCATCAAGAAAATCCCTGGCCTCTCTCGTGTCACTGTGTTTGTGAAGTGTATGCCACTCGTGGATCCTCCCTTCTATGATGGGATCATGCAATCTGTTTAGATTTTTCATAATGCTTCTAACCTTCTTATTTCCTTCAGGGTTGAGGGCAGTAATCATCCTTGTCCACTTAGCAGGGATGTAATCTGAGATAGAGAATCCCGTGTAGTTGAGCAGTGTGAAGATTGCGTCGACATGAGCCACCTCATCAGGCCCAGGGCTGCTGCTGCCATTGTTAGCAGCATCAGCATCAGCATCAGCATCAACACCAGCAGCATCGGGAAAGAAGTGTCTCTTGCCGAACATGAGTCCCCGTATCATGTTACCACAAAAATGCCGGGCTATATGGCGTACATCAACCATGCTGTTAGTTTTATTTGCTGATGTGTTGCATATATTGTACACGAACCTGACGAGATGGTCGGCCTCCTCTGCTCGTCGGTGCTGCAAACGTTTCTCCATTGACGTGGACAGGATCTCAGAGGTGAGAACCCGTTTCATCTTCTTCCACTGCTCCCCGTACGGCGAGAAGGCTACAGCCTGGTATCCGAGGCTGAATAGCCGAGAGGCGAATGTGAGTGGGCGAGACGCGAAAACTGCGTCATTCTTTCTGAGAACCTCACGGGCTATCTCTGGGCAGGCAACTACGACGACATGCACGGCTCCAAAACGGAGGCACAGGATATTGGTGTTCATATCCTTGAAAAGGCGATGAATCCATCGAAACACCGGCCTTTTCGATACTAGACAGTGCATGCTGCCGAGGATAGGCAACCCAGCCGGCCCTGGCGGCAGTCGGTGCCGTTTGGTTTTCTTCAGGGACGTTGCTTTGGCTCGGTAGCGGAATAGAAAAGCAAGTCCAAGCAAGGTGCCAAGGACTGTAAATAGAGCGATGGCATGCGCATGCCTAGGTGGAAGTGTCATGCTTGATGGGAGGTACATGGATCTTTATTCACAGCAGTCTGCGGTATTATTTGGGCAAGGCTGCAGTTTGTGTTGCTCTTCTTCCACCGTTGATGAGCACTGTGGTAGCATATATACCTATATATATAGTGCTTGAAGAGAAGACCCTCTACGGCACCATCTTAACTTGATTGGCTCCCTGTCCCTGTTGTCAATTAGCGTTTTTTTACTCTGAACATGAACATTCTTAATACTTATCCATTGGAACAAATATCCAAATACATCGTATATGTTCTAGAACTTTTTTTCATGTCAATTAATTGACATTCGCTAAAATTAATCATCATACTCACGCCTAGATTCAACATTTGTATTCATTAAACCTTCAATCACTTCAGGAGGATGGTCCCCGCTTGGCAACCGCTTTGCCGAGCGGAAATGTACCGCACCCTCGGCAAAGGCCCTACGGGGATTTTTTTTTGTAGGCAGAGAGCCTTTGCCGAGCACTAAGTGCACTTCCGCTCGGCAAAGCCTTTGCCGACGGCCCGACTTCCCTCTTGGAGAATAAAAGTAATGGTTAACGGCGGTTACAAGCCACGGCAGTTACGCTGTCCTTCGCTCTCGGCGAATAAAAGTAACCGTTAACGGCGGTTACACGCCTTTGCCGATGGCAGCACAGTGCGGTTCTCGGCAAAAGAAAATACATTATTTTTCCTACAAAATCCTCTGCCGAGAACCGGAAACAACCATGCTTGGCAAAAAAAAAAATCAGAAAACTGTTGTGGAGAACCAAGTATAACCACGCTCGGCAAAGTTCTTCTCTTCGCCGAGTGCCGGTATTAACAAAACTCGGCAACGCCTGTTTTCTAATTTTTTTAAAAAAAAATGTGCCGAGAGCCACTCTTTACTCTCAGTGAAGGTAGCATGGTGGACGGCGTCGAGTAGCCGGACCTCTACCAAGCACTGCTTCAGTGCCAAGGGCTTCTTGGCTAAGGTGAGCTTTGCCTAGGGTCCTTTTTCGCCAAGCGGTGTGCTCTCGGTGTGTTTTTGGCGACAGCCACTATCGGCGAAGAAGATCTTTGCCAGAGCTGGTTTTCCGGGCTCTCGCAAAATGCATTACTCTCGCAACGATGGATTTTTCCGTAGTGAATATTGAACAGTTCAATAATAATTGTTTGGTGGTTTATCACATAAGTAAAAAAAAACCGAGAGGCACATATTTTAGTACTCTAGTCTAACCAATGATTGGTATCCTTGCCTCTGTTACAAACTTATTCCGATCGGCATGCTGAATACAATATTTCACAGCTAAGCCAAATAGTGGGAGCTAAAGTACCTTTTGAGGCAATAGCTGATCACTACCAAAATGGTGGAGGTTTCCTAGTATTTCTAAATAGTTATCAAACGCTACAATTCGCCGTTTGCACGTGGGAATCCTCACTCTGAGACATATTTTTTAGATAAAGGATGAGAATATCCGGCCTCTATGTCCATGGACATACACAACCAATTATTACAGAGTTTGCATGAAACATAAAAAGAGCGTAACCCGTCCCTAAGATAGACAAAAAAAACTAAAGCAAACGATATATATGCTTCCACCCTCCATTTGATAGCTGCATTGCTGATCAAGGAGAGTGTGCTCTTGGCTTGCTCAACACGCTGCAGTTGTGCCAAGAAACGTAATCAGTACATTCCCCTGAAGATAACCAGCGAGGCACAACAACGAGCTGACTCCTGTGCGCAGAGGGGATGGCAGTGCTCCAGCGATGCCTTCAGGAAGGAAATTGACATCCGCAGACATATGATAGGAAAAGTTTATACTGAAATTTGAATGCTAAAATACTGCCACACATCACTAGGAGAAGTTTTAAATCATGGTTGTGGATAGACATAAAAACTATAGCCGGTGTCGATATTTTTACTTGACTATTAATCACTGTATCACACTCGGTAGATTAGATGGTTAGCACACAGAAAACACATTTCTAATGGTTCACGTGCATGGAACAACGGAAGTAATGCTGAGGAGAAACAATTGAGGCAAACATGAACAAAATTGAAAGAAAACTTATAAGATGAAATAAAAGAACTTTACTCCCGGTCCCGGTTGGTAATATCAACCCGGAGTAAAGGTCCTTGGCAAGCCACGTGCTTGGTTAAACCTTTACTACCGGTTGCTATTTCCAACCAGGAGTAAAGACGGACTTCTACACCTAGCTGGAAACTCTTTACTCCCCAATCCGTACTACGGTTGCATAACCAGGAGTAAAGAGGGTTTTGAGGCCAGAGTAAATGTCATTCTGGTACTAGTGGAAGTTTGGTACACTAGGTTGGAGATATAGAATTGTGGAAGTTCTGCACCTATGAGCGGAAGTTCTGTGCTGATCGTTTTCTACTATGACATAACAAGGGAGAAAACCTATGAAACACAGCTACCTATGAAGCACAACTAAACAAAGTCCAATTGACAAGAAAGTTTATACGCATCTTCCCTAGAAACCATGAAGTTGCCCCCAAAGAGATCTCGACCAAAAAATTTCAAGCAGTCTATCTCAAGTTGGGGTTTTCACAATATTTTCTCAAGTAGTTTAGGAATGCCGGTGGGATCCAACTAAAGAAGAAGCCTAATAATATAGCCCAGACCTCATAGCACCAACGAAACAAAAGAGATCATCGCTGGCTTAGCTCAAAAGTCCCGAAGAAACCTCAAAAGAAGATGAAAGAAAGAAAACATTTTGGGTAGTACTAGTTTTTCTCGGAATGCATTTTATTTATAATAGAGAGAACAAAGGAAGTACGATCGTTCGAAGTGGTTCAACCACCTTTTGTACAGAAAGTCATTGAACCAGATAACAGATTATGAGGGTGTTTGGGACTGCTCCACAAACTACACTATGGAGCAGCTCCATAAAACCTAGAGTTTGTGGAGCATCTCTTTAGGTGCTCTCATAACTCCACCCTTTTTTCTCGAACTGTGTGCGTGGAGCTAATATCGTTTAACAAAAAAAATGGAGCGGAGTTGAAAAACATGGTGCGTAGGAGTCCCAAACACCACCTATTTTTTGTATTTAGCAGGAAATAAAAATGTCTCGTTACTTGCATATAGAGTTGTTAAAAAAAGCAGGGTCCTGCAGGGGCCGTGTCATGCAACGCATCCCCGAGTCGCATGTGATTTACTCTCGCCTAATCTATCCTACTTTCTATACCTTGTCTTATCTCTACTACATATAATGCAGCAAAACAAACTTACCTAAAGCCACACAACAAAGTGTCCCCTACACTCATTATCTCTCATAATATCTATTACTACATATAATGCACCAAAGAAACCTACCTAAAGCCACACGACAAAATGTCCTCCACAATCATTATCTCTCCTAATTTCTCCTAAATGCACTCGAACAAATGTGCACACACACACATAGCTAATCATTCAAAATAAAAGGTCCAATTGAATCTGCCAACCACTTTGTCTTACTCGTATCGAACAGCCCAAATTGTTTGGATCAGACCTCATAACTCATCCTCTCCCGCACACAACTAGGCGCGAGGCATGATTCTTTTCTCCTCGACGGCGGGTTTTCCTCTCCCAGAGGCCATCCTCCCTCTCCTCGATGGCTCGATGTCATCTCTGCTGCACCATCACACCGGTGGTCACACTCCCTCTCCTCTCCCCGACGGGGAACTTCAGACGCAAAGGCAGCGGCGGCGACTCGGGCCCCAGGCGCGGAGGAGGAGGCGGTGGCGGCGCAAGCCACAGTAGCGGATGCGGCATCGGTGGCGGCGCAAGCCCTGGCCTTGGATTTCCCTATTGCCTACGGTGGCTGGATTTCACTAGCAGTGGCTGGTGCAGATGTGAGCTTAGTCACCGCAGTTCCCAGGACGACGGATCGGGAACGATGGATCGAGGAACGAGGAACAACAATTTTGATGCATTTTTACATTGTGGAACGAAAATGTTCCGCGTTCCCGTCCCCCGAACGGCGTTCCCGAAACGGAACACTGGGTCGTTCCGTTCCCGGTGACTATGAATGTGAGCATGGGGCGGATGGATGCAACAACCCCCGCGTGGCGTACAGGGGCTGCGGCAGGGACATCCAGAGCCTAGAGTGGCAGCGCGCGACTGGATGCGCGCCCACTCCCAGCCCCTCACGTGATGGCTCCTCCCCATGTAGTGGTGGCAGATGCGACTCCTCCCCATCCCTGCGCGGACAACGTCTTTTGGCGATGGCATGGCAAACACTGACGAACATCGCCTCCCAGCAGCGGCGCTGCCAGCCGATGTTGAAGACGCCTCCCAGTGGTGGTGCAGAGCAGCCCCTTCTATTTCCCGTGAGATTTCCTATCCTACGCGGCTACGCCTCTATGATCTCCATCCTGCTTTGATTTTTAATTTGAGGAGGTAGTTTATTTTCAGATCTGCAACAAGGTTAGCTAGCAGCAGCTGTACGACTCAATCCAGGGACCCTAGGTGGTGGATCCACTAGGAGATAGGAGAAAGGGTGCACCCCTGCGCGCCCGTATAGGTGTCATGCTTAGAAATCATCATATAGGTAATTAACCACGAGTGATAGGTAAATATGTGCATACATGCATACATTATAAGAGGCAAGGAGCAGTATATATATTACATGGTTGCAATATTCATGATGCATGCGGAAAAGACTTTTAAGTTTTAAAGTAGCCACAGGGAACTTTTTGAGACCGTGAGAACACGTGAAAGTTTCGTGCACTAGCGTGGAGCTATAGAACTGTGGAAGTTCTGCACCTATGAGAGCAAGTTCTGTGCTGATCGTTTTCTACTATGACATAAGGGAGAAAACCTGTAAAACACAACTAAACAATGTCCAATTGACAATAAATTTTATACGCATCTTCCCTAGAAACCAGTGAAGTTGTCCCCAAGAGATATCGACCAAAAGCTCAAATCTTGGTAAAAATTTTCAAGCAGTCTCTCACAAATTGGGGTTTTCACAATATTTTCTCAAATATAAAGGAGTGATGGTGGAATCCAACTAAAGAAGAAGCCTAATAATATAGCCGAGACCTTATAGCACCAAAAGAAACAAAAGAGATCATCGTTGGCTTAGCTCAAAGGTCCGGAAGAAAATTGAAAAGAAGGTGAAAGAAGAAAACATTTTGGGTAGAACTAGTTTTTCTGGAAATGCATTTCATTTATAATAGAGAGAACAAAGGAAGTACGACCTTTCAAAGTCGTCCATCCAACTTCTCTAAAAAAAGTCGTTGAACCACCAGACAACAGATTATTTTCGCTACACGCATATAGAGTTGTTAAGAAAAAACAGGGGGTCCTGCACGGGCCGCGTCATGCATCTCATCCGGGAGTAGCGTGTGATCTACTCTTGCCTACTCTATCCTTCTTTCCACCTTGTCTTAAGAGGACAATCTCAACTCATTAAACCACCAACAACAGCCGTAGCTGGTGACAGTTCACAAAACACACCGATCGCCGATGGACACGACAGACAAGGCTCAATAATGCCATGCATGTTTCCAAGTCCGTGGCTGTCATCGCCGCCCCCTGCGGCTTCAATTCCTCAACGTCACCAATTCACAACAGGATCATCTCAAACTGCAACCACGAATCTTTCGGCCGCCTCCATGGACTCCTGGCGTAAAGTGGTAAACAGTCCAACAAGAGATTTAATGAGTGGCAAAAATTGTTTTTTGATCCATAGATCAGATGAATGAATGAGAAGAGATCATGATGCATAGATCATATCGAATACATCTGTTTTGACTACACAAATTACCTTAGGCGGCATGCCCGAAAAAATTAATAGATGTCCGCACAAAATTCATTGGTCTCCTAAACTATGGGTACAGTGGAGGTTGTCATTTTTATTTACTATAAGAGTATTTCAAGAGACTACTACTAAACAGACTATCTGTCCTCAATTTGGGTAGTGGGGCAAAAAAGACGTAGCTCTAGCAGGGCAACTACTACCCGATAGATTTGTTGGCTACGAAATCTTCTCCTCTCGTAGCAATTCCGGTTGTGCCAAAGCGCACCACCCAAAAATTTGTTCGACAATTTTTCTGTCCCCAACGTGCTCGTTTGCAACTTTCCCCTTCCGCCGCGGAAGCAAGTCCCACACGCGCGGACCTCCCGGGGGGCAGCCCTGCCACCTACGGCTGAACCTCCCCAGTGCATCTTGCTGGGCACACGTAGGCGGCGGCGGCGGCGGCCCCTACTTCTTCAATGGATCCCTAACGCGACTCTCGGCAGCTCGGCGAGGGCGGCCGCAACTTGAATCACTATGGCCGTCGGCGACGTGGCGACCACGGCTCCCCGACTTGGCTCCCGGCACTCACGAGCGTGGCTTGCCGGCAAGCGGCGGCTGCAACAACGGTGGCATCGTGGTTGGCCTGCCCGGCGGCAGATAAGTGGTTCAACCGCTGAAATGTTTTGATTCGCCTCTCATCATATTGGTCTTACTAGTTGGAAAGTACTTCTCTAAGAATGCTTCAGCACATAATGCCCAAGTGGTGAATCGCTTCTTTTCCATGTAGAACCAATGATTCGCTCGTCCCTCCAATGAGAATGGGAACAAACGAAGGAGTATTATTTCATGTGGGACGTTCTTGATGGCAATCTTTGCTACAAATATCCATAAAGTTTTGCAAATGAGTGGTGGCATCTTCATGTTGCTTCCCACCGAAAGTGATGGTTTGAATCGGGTTGATGACGCTTTGGCTTCAACTCAAAGTCTTCCTTGATGTTTAATTCGGTCCAACACAAATATTCTCAATGTTCGGAGCTAGGAATTCGGTCTGCGAGTCTTGGTTGCCATAGCTTCAACCGACTTCAAATCCTCTTCTTTCGATCTGGTTGATAATAAATTGATGAGAAACCGATGATCCACAACGAATTATGATCTTTTCTGAAATAAATAAAAATAAAAAGAAAACAAAACAAAGGGTGATCCCGCTAAAGTAAAAGTTATGATTTTATGTAACAAATTTTCTAGTTTAGAGCCATATTTACTATTCCTTCCCTGACAATAAAGAGAAATGCTTGTTGGCATTTCTAAACGTTCTTTGAAATTAAGGGTAGGTAGAACCTAAGTCCTCGACGACGCCTAGAAACACCGGGTATAAAATAAATCTACACTTACGTTGTCACATATAAAAATCATTATATCCGCAAGCGCATAGATATAAACTGAAAATAAACACTATACCACTATAGCACTTCCCCTAGGATGAACCAGGTATCGTAATTTTTTTTTCCAAAGGAAGGACTGTGAGGCAACATTCATATGACTCATGGCAATTCTATATTTTATGTACATAAAATCAATCATTCCAATGCTATAGTAGGGGTAAATAGAATGGATAAATAATAAATAAATAAAGATAACAATTAAAGATAATAAAAACACTAATAAAAGATAAAAAACGATGCCTAGGGTATTCCATGAGATAGAGAGATATAGAGACCCACCAAATTTAGTATAGACAATCGTGGGTACTGAAAGGTAAGGACTTTAAGTAACTATCAATCATTAAGTCAAAGCATAGCGAGGCAAAATATTCTCATGCATAGCACAAACAAATCATATTATATAGCAAGAGGGATATCAACTAAGGAGGATTTATTATGAGATAAACTAGCCTCCGTCGTGACCATATCCTAACGTTCACTATATGCGGGGGGGAGGGGGAATATAGAAGACTCAATCAGGCTATCACCCTCACGAACTACCCCATGACCCGGCAAGATACGGTGGTCATTCGCAAATAACTTATATCTAAGCACCATGCCTACATATAACTTACGACTTAACCCCCTCGATATAAAGGCTAAGCCGTCCACGATCTCAAGCATATAATTACCAATAACTAGAACTATATCAAATATCAAACTAGAATATACTATGAACATAACAATCAATAGTATAATAAAACAAGGCATAATCATAATGAGAACTCAAGATAAATTTATTACCGCATATCTCCAATATAATAGATTCAAATCTGAAAGCAGAGCTCACACTCATTCTTGAATAAATTAGAAAGTCTACTACTCTAATCTCTAAAGAACTAGAGCTCTCTAATCTTCTAATCTCTGGAAACCCTAGGACTAATCTCTCTCTCTAATTACAATGTATCTAAACCCTAAATAATACTGAAGACTAATGAATTAGGGTTTCAGTGGGGTACCCCTGCCCCTTCTTTTATAGCTCCCTTGGATGAATCGAGCCCTTGGATCAAAACCGACTTGATTGGACAGACTAGATCTTCTCCATAGGTCGGTTGTAGGAAGATTTTAGAAGATTGGACACGTGGTTCCCGAGTGCCACAAGCGGCACGGGGGCGTGCCGCCGGCCCCACCCCCGATGTCTGCCCTCCGACCTCTTTGAGCTTGATTCTTTCGTCATTTGTACCCCTTGAAATTGTACTAATGACCAGGATTTGGTCCTTTTCTTCCGTTTCTCATTTTCCTCTCTTTTCAAATCTTTTCCGGAGGTTTTAAACTTCTTCTTCAAAACAAAGCGATTAGTATGCACCAAAACTCGTGGAATTCATTAGTAATTATAATATTTATCTAGCATTTATCCTTATTTGATGGTTTAAAACTTATATAAAAGTGATCAATAATACCATCAACACTAGGCCGAACCCATGTCCTGAGTCCAGGGGTGCATTGGTCCATTTGTGTCTTGAAGTGTTGGGCTTGTCCATGTTTGCTTGTTTGCGCCTTCGAGAAAGCGTATTTCGATAGTTTTCGTACTAGTCCCTGCAAAACATGTATTCTAACAAAACTTGTGGAAGTGTTAGTCCAAAATCCCTACTCTAGAGTTTTAGAGAATATTTATCATGTTTTACTCATATAAAGTTGGTGGTAGAAATGTAGTTAAGCATCGCCAACAAACTCCCACACACTTAGCCTTTACTTGTCCTCGAGTAAAGTGCAAGACTATCTTGGTTCATCTCCAATTATGTCAAGACTTGCATACAAGTTATTTCAAGCCTCACCTACACCTGTGAACTTCAAAGTGTTTACTATTATATCATTGAGAAATTGGGAAATGGAATAGCCTAGATTCGAATCTTCTTACCCTTCTCGGACTTTCATACTTGGGTTTTTTGTAATTTTATAAAAGAAGATTGCATGTGTTTCTTGAATGCTTCTCTCAAATCGCTCAAATATTTATATATGTTTTGTATCCTCACCAAGGCAATTGTAGCATGCCTTTATATTGATCATCCTATTTCTATAGGCTTGTATGTGGAGCTTCGGGTAGGAATGATCATGAGTGGAGCCACAGAAAATCGAAGCAAGAGTTTGTTAATTGGTTTAGACGAATCCTTTGTGGTTGAGTCCAAAAGAAAAAAATATTGCGAAAATTGACAAGGTAAGATTTCCATTTCTTCTTCAAAAGAAGAGTGCCTTTTGATGCAAGAATTGCCTTTCCTTGACATCGACAATAATGCATAAGAGGATCCATAAAGAACCATATGGTTTTTCCTTTTCGAAAACCCGGGTACATTACACCAAAATGTTCCATCTTCCCGAAAAGGTGATTCGTTCGAAAGGTTCCAAACATGTTAATCGTAAACAATCTTCTTGCTTACGAAAAACAACAAGAATAATTCAAATTCTGATACATAAGAGTTATATAGAAATCGAAATAGTCTTTTATTTTCTTTTGAAAAAGATAAATGGATTTCATTGAAGTAATAAGACTATTCCAATTCGAATAATAGTGGAGAAAGAATCGCAATAAATGCAAAAGAGGGAACATCTTGAATCCGGTATTCAAGGAGTTGAACCAGGATTTCTAAATGGATAGGATAGGGTATTTCTATATGTGATATATAATGTAAATGCAAAAATTTGTCTTCTAAAAAGGGAAATATTGAATGAATAGATTGTAAATTTTGAAACTTTGGTATTTCTTTTTTCTTACGGACAAGATAGTTGCCCTAGCGAGAGTGGGATTTCTACAACAATTGCAAACCCCTCGGATAGAATTTGAGAATAAAACTCAGAATAAAAATAATTGCGATGATCAAACAATCGATCTTGGTTAGGATAATTAACCGAATTAATCAAAAAATTCTGTTGATACATTTGAATAATTAAACGTTTCACAAGTATTGAACTAAATTTCTTGTTATTACAACCAAAAATTTCCACGAGGTTCGAACCATTTAATGCATAATCATGAGCAAATGCATAAATATATTCCTGAAAGAGAAGTGGGTAGACGAAGTAGTGTTGATGAGATTTCTTTTTTCTGATACCCTTCAAATTTTTCCATTTGTATTTCTACTTGAATCGAGAGAAAAAAGCATTTCTCGATTTATCAAATGATGATACATAGTGCAATATGGTCAGAACAAGGTGTTGCATAATACAAACCCAGGAAAGAAAGGAGTCTAATCCATAGAACTTTTTACGCTCCTTTTCTATCTAATTTGTTTATGTTTGTTCTAATTACAAAACAAACAAGAACAAATCTTTTATTTTTGCAAGCCAATCACTCTTTTGACTTTGGAATACAGTCTCTTTATCAATATACTGTTTCTTTTACACATTCAAGTCATAAGATCCCTTTTCAATCCATAATCAAGAATAATTAGGATTTCTAAAAAAAGAAAAAAGGGTCCACTCATAGGAAAACCTAACCTTTCCCTGCATTAGGCACTAATCTATTTTTAACATGTGTATATTGTTGGATCAAAACCCGAACTATATGGAGATGCAAGACATGAAGTTTGATCGAGATTGTGCAAAAGTGTATGGAATAAATATTTTTGTACTCCTTGTAATAGGAATATCTCTAATAGATAGATGCCATAGAAAGTATGGGCAATCTCTTTCTTTTCTTTTTTCAACGGGTCAGGTTCTGTTGTTCTTTTTATCTTTTGGACCACTTGCCTAGTATTTTTCATGCTCTTTGGCATTTTGCTTTTCTATAGCCCATATCTTTCTTTCCGGCATGTGTAACTTGGACTGAGAGATATTATAACAATGATATGGAGTAAAATATTTGGTGGATGAAATGAATGCATGTTGTGCGACTTCTTCGGTGTAAGAGTCGGTTTTTATTTTTGGATATGCGTGTTCCTCGATCGTGGGTGCATGCTAAGAATCATCACTACCGCTTTGGTTCTCATCGGTCATTTTCCGTCGGTGAAGGGGGTTTGAGCCCGGCAGTGATGTACAAATCAGTAGTAGTGACAGTAGTGGGATTGGTGGGCTATCGGGCGGCAGGCTTGGTGTCCTACCGAGCTTTTTTTATGTGTTTTACCTTGATTAACCGTGGTGGGCATTTGTGCCCGCCTTTGTTATTGTGTGATTTTCTGTGACCACCTTTCCATGACGTGTGCAGATACCTGCCTCGCAAAATAATTTTTGCTGGCCACGGAAAAGTATTATGTAGTACTGTTAGTTTAGAGAGTTATCTGAACGTATATATGTCAAATCCAAGAGGAGTAGTTTACACTTTTTTTCTTCAATTATTACCAAACATGGATATTGAAGTGAATACGTGCCCCGCGCTGTCACACTGACTACCTTGGAATCTACCGTTCATTCATTGGATAGATGACGAATGGCTACTACTCCCTCCATTCCAAATTATAAGTCACTTTGACTTTTTTTAATTCATCCATTTTGCTATGTATCTAGACATATTACTGTATCTAGATGCGTAGCAAAATGGATGTACCAAAAAAGTCAAAGTGACTTATAATTTGAAATGGAGGGAGTATTTTCCAAGCAAGCACCTAGGAGGTATACTCGGCTCATGTTTGTAAAGATAGAGACGCGCCAGCAGGGCTATGCTATGAATGCTGCCACTTGGTCCTAGCTAGCTAGCTAGCTGTGGAAAACCGAAACAACAGGAGCGATATATGCATCGACCATTTGACACACAGGAAATGTATGGATAACTACGACGGAAACGACAAAAACATCAAGCATGATTTTAGTTGAGTTAGTTTATCCTATTGGTCATAGTCCTTTGTATCCATATACGATGGAAGCGTCTTTGTGGGCAATCAATAAATTGGGTGTGAAGTCTAGCAAAACTTGCTAAATTGGGTTGTGTAGTATACATTTTCAAAGTTTAGAGAAATACTAATACTATTCTCCTGTTCTGAAACGTCACCACTACAATTTTTCATATGTTTGAAATACGCCACGATGTCATGTGGAGAGACCTCGGACCCAACTCTTGACTTACACGATGTATGTTTTTTCATAGGGACAAAACTACCCTTTCCACCTTGGTCGTGTGGACCCACTAGTCATCTTCTCCGTGATTGCTTATTGCCCAGCTCCCATGGCAACCGAGTGGGTGCCATCCTCCGTTTTGCCCCTCGTCCATGGACTAACGGAGCTCAGATGCGGCCGTGGCGCGCCGGAGCCACTCCGCAACGATCTCCCACGTGGACATGGTGGGCAGAGCTCCCGGTACAGGGGCACGACGACAGCTGGCTCCTACTTGGTCACCATAGGAGTTGGGGACCAAGCTGTCACAGAGAAGACAGGGAAGAAAGGAGGAAGAAAATGACTAGTGGGGCCGTCGACACATCAGTGACAAAAGAAAGAGTTAGATCGAAGGGGTAGTTTTGTCTATGCGCAAATAAGATGACGATGTGTTCACCTACAGTTGAGCCTGATGTCTCTTTAAATGTACGTCGTTGCATATATATTTCAAACATAGGAATTTTAGCGGTGATGTTCCAAATCGGTAAACAGTAGCAGTATTTGTCTCGGAAAATATTCAGGTGTCCGATCGTTGTGACAGTAGAACCAGCAGGCAATCGATCTATCGGTATTCAGGTGTTCTATCGTTGTGACAGGTGAACCTACTGCATTAGCCAACTGCCGTAGAAAACTGCTGGCGTCTTTTGTCTTGATGCAGCAACAGCTGTTGGCAAGGAAAAATGGCAATTGAATTCTCTAGCATGTGAGAGGTCATTGTTCAGCTACAGTCACATTGCTATTGAAATATTCCCTTTTTTCCTGGCTGTTGGTTTGTCTTATTCTTAATTTAGTATTTTAAAGCTCATATGATTTATTAATCACTCGAACTGTGCTATTGTTTTTGTTGCTTGGATTGTGACCTTGTGGTCAGTTACCTTTTTTCCTGGCCTTGGAAAATTGCATCATTTTGCAGTGTGCTCTTGGATTTGCTTCCAAAATCTTTGAAAATTTTTCCATTTGTTCTTCTGTTCTCGATAGGTCACTAGCTGATGTGTTGGTAGATGATCAAAAAGAAAAACAAGTTAGGTTCAATTTAAGACATAGACCAACTTCAATTGAAAAAATTAATCACCTCAGATTCATCCTTTTTAGTGGTAGCCAGTGAAGAAAATAATCAATCATGTTATGGGTGAAACTAGACTAGTTAGATGGACTAAATTCAATCAGATGTTAGTTTAGAGAGTTATCTGAACATATGTCAAATCTGAGAGGAGTAACCAATTATTAACCAAACATAGATATTGAAGCAAAAATGTGCCCACTGAGTATTTTGGAACCTACCGTTCATTCATTGGATAGATGAAGAATGGCTACTATTTTCAAGCTAGCACCTATAGCAGGAGGTAGTCAAGTTTGTCAAGAGAGAGACGCCAGGGGGCTATGCTATGCGTGCTGCCAATTTGCCCTAGCTAGCTTGCTAGGTTATGTGGAAAATGAAATCAAAAAGCGATATATGCACCGATCATTTGGACACTTGAAAAGTATGGATAACTACGAAGGAAACGACAAAAACATCAAGCATGATTTTAGTTTACTTAGTTTATCCTATTCATCATAGTCTTTTGTATCCATATACGGTGGAAGTGTCTTTGTGGACAATCATTAAATTGGGTGAAGTCTAGCAAAACTGGCTAAATTGATTTTGCTCTACTGTGATGAC
The DNA here is from genome assembly GCA_015847255.1 of Hyparrhenia diplandra. Classification (NCBI taxonomy): domain Eukaryota; kingdom Viridiplantae; phylum Streptophyta; class Magnoliopsida; order Poales; family Poaceae; genus Hyparrhenia; species Hyparrhenia diplandra. The sequence continues at coordinate 16,528 of JADLZK010011452.1, read as the reverse complement.
TCAGGCAGAACAGCTTAGCTGATTTCACCTGATTTCAAGCACGATACTGGCAGATTCTAAGATTGCAAAGTATTTTCTTGCAGGATAAGGTCACCCCCTTATTATACATATGAAGGGTTCACAGCATATTGAGATACCTAATCAATTTAAAATAAACTAATATATAATTTTCTAACCTCAAATTAAAAGCCTAATCTCTTCCGACCCTTAACATTAGATGTTCCACACATTACTCAAGAAGAGGAGACTTGTGGGTGTCGTAGGTGGTCTTCCCGACGCTATGGACATGTAAAAACTAGTGGATTCCCCCGCGGCGTTGCCACGAAAGTATAAAGAAGAATTCTATGAGTTACAATATTACTCTCACGGGTCCCATTAATCTTTTTCTTTCTTCTTTTTTCCTTTTTTATTTTCTTTTTTATTTTCTTTTTTTTTTTTTCTATACCAACGGGTCCCATTTATAATTTTATCAAAATATATACACGTGAGATATTGTTTTAAAGGATTTATTAAAATGAATTTCATGGTGTAATCAGAATTTGATTTATTTATTGGTTCATGTGTTATAACCTTTTTATGCCCATAGACATGTGGGGCATGTTGATGACGCTGGCGCAAGGAAGTGTTAGTGGGCTGGTGTGAGGTGGCATGCTAGTGGGGTGTTAGTGGGATGGTGAGGTGGCGTGTTTGCAAGTCAAAAGAATTAGCTAGTAAGGGTTGCAAACATAAGTTTTATAGATGCGTCTCCTAAATGTAGATGCAGCTTTGATTACAATAACATATCAACCCTAAGAAAACAATTCTCAAAAAAAAACCTAAGAAAACACCTAACTCCGTGTTTATTTCGACAATTTCATGAGTGCGGGCCGTATATGTGAAAACAGTATAAATCAGCTATAAGAGTTGATTTCAGGCATAACAAACGAACGAAGCGCAGGCTTAGAGGTTCGACAGGATGGAATGCAGCTATAGCAGTGTCATCAGTTTGGATATCTTCTACTAATGAATGTATTCAAGATCTAAGCGTACCTTGAACGCGTGTAATTGAGATATAGGTAAAACAACCAATCTAGCAGGTCTAGTATACATGATTTGTTTTACAAATGGTCTAAATTGGGTAACAAAAGTATAATACATTGTTATTAACAGCAGCTGCAGCTCTTCTTTGGACAATCTGGTTAACGAGGAACGAGGTGATTTTTGATAAATGTAGACAAAAATCTCTTTTCCATGTACTATTCCGAGTAACGCACTGGCTACGCCAATGGGCAAACCTGTAAAAGCATGAGGATCTTTAGGACCAAATGACCTTTGTGGCATCGCACTAGAAATGTCAACTCTTGATTTCTTTGGGTCCAATGGGTGGCTTTCGCAGATACATATTGGTTATATTTAGTCAAGAACTTTTCCTTTTGCTTCCGTGTGTGAGGCAGATTTTTGTCTGTAGCAAAAACTAAGTATTGTGTGGGAGTTTGTAATAATTGTTCTGATTCTACGATAGATGAAGCCGGATTTTATATCCTTTATCTAAAAAGAAAGTAGGTCTAGTCACCAAAGATAGATCCGAATGTAGAGACAAAAGACGAACTAACAATATGATATGATGCTGGTCTACATCGATCCTTCTACCTCACCACTGGTACACAAACGTTGTTTTGTCCCGGTTCTCCATAGTGTAAATTGAACCGGGATTACGCGTCCGGGACTAAAAATCGAGTGGTGAGAATACGAACCGGGATTAATAATAACCTTTAGTCCCGGTTCGTAACACCACTGGGATGCCCCGAGGCCCAGGCCCGTGTCGAGACCAGCAGATTTAGTCCCAACCGACTAAATCTCTCTGTTTTTTCTTCCTTGATGTTTCTTTTAATTCCATGATATATTTTCCTTTTTAAATTTGGTTTTCGAATACGATTCTACACTACAAATGATATATACGTTTAGATTTCGGTTCGATGAATGTACACAAATGACACAAATATAAGTATGAAACTAAAGTACGCACAAGTTGTATATACATACAATATTCATTTACATATATTTCTTTTTTACATATATATTTAAAAAAAAGAGTATTTGGTGATACTCTAAAATGACACTAATCAATCTAAAAATAAAAAGAAAGAAGTAGTCACATGCTGCTTGCCGGCTTGCCACATGAGGTTCCATACTTTGCAATTCCTTTAGCTTCTTAATCCTATACACAAAATAGGAGTTTTGTCAAATACTGTCCTCCCGTGTGAGCTGCCAGCAGGCTACGTGGTATGCCCATCATCACCTGTCGTAGTCAGGGTCATCACGTACTGATCTAGATATCATGCTACCACTGCAAATCGACAGTGAAGTGTGTGCTGCCGATACCAGAAGAAAGATCGATACAGATCGACGCACGCACGGATGGGAGAGAGCCTCACCAGCTGAATTGGCGGCCTCCCGGCGCCCAGCTGTGGCGGCGGCGTAATCCGGCCTGGCGGTGGGCGCAGCGGTTCTGGCGGCGTCGCCTGGCCAGCGGGAGCAGCGAAGAAGACGATGGTTCAACGAAGTGATGTAGAGAAGGGAGAGAGGCAGGGATTAAAAGCTTGAGAGTTCAAACCGGGACTAAACGCCTTATTTTAGTCCAGGTTGTTGGCTAGAACTGGGACTAAAGATTTCCTCCAAATGAAAACTGTCTCGGACATCGTTCCTCCAAGAGCTTTACTCCTAGTTGGTAGTTCCAATCGGGACTAATAGTAACTTTAATCCCAGTTCAAAATGAGAAGCTCGCCTGTAGTGTAAAACGCATCCGGGACAAAACAGCGTTTGTGCACTAGTGCACCCTGCTCGTTCCCAGCGGCGGGCTCCAATACTCCGGTGGAGGTGCGGCTCGACGGGTAGGATCCCCCACTCTACTCTCTCTCTTCGGCGGCTGTAGAGTAGCAGGGACGGCGGCCACACGCTGCGCGCGGCGCTGCGAACGAGAACACGAGCACGAGGCTGCCGGGTGCGTGCGGGACCTCCTCCACCGCGAGGCCATCCGTGGGCGAGCACAGTAGTGAGGACAGCCACCGAGGTGGGGCATCTGCGCACGCGCCATGCTCTTCCGCCCGGAGCCGACCAATTGCGTCGAGAACCAAGTAAGTGGGACCCGTCTATCCTTTACCGGACCTCCGGTAGCCCTGGGAATTTGGCGGGGGCTGGCTGCAATAGTGGTCGCACTGGTAGCATAACGTGCCCCGCTACGGCTCCCAATCCTGTATATTGGTACTGGAGGAACACATCCAGTTCCCCAGTGCACACAAACTCATCAGATCAAACGTCTCGCAAAAGTTACGACAAAAAACACATGAATACGCTACTGTCTCCTGACAATCATTGGAAAGCCGGAAACGATGACCCGCTCGGGCGGCGGGCGGCCGCCACCACCGTCGGTGCAGCAGCTGGACTCGCGGGAGGTGAGCCCGATGACTTCGGCGAAGTAGAATGGACTCACTCAGAGGAGTAGAAACGACTCACGGCAGCGGCGGGGGCACATGGTCGTTGCGTTTCACGGACTTGGGATGAAAGCCAAGAACGAGCATAGTGCGGAGCCGTAGCGCGCCAGCCAGTGACCCTACGGGACCTGCCCCGACGGCGGCGGACGCATCGCCCCGTGACCATGTTGTGCAGGCGTCAGGCTGTTCGGGTTCATGGCTGCACGTCGGGCAGCGGAGCATTGTATGTGGTTGAAGGGGAATAGAAATGAGTGGCTTCTCCCCATCGCGGTTTCGCCTGTTTCTTGATGTCTCGGTGCTAGCGTAGACGTCATTCTGAAGTAGAAACGGTTTCTTTGTTTTTCCCCCTGTTTCTTCATTACTAGCAGTGCCACATCAGCAAACTGTTGAGCTGTCAAAAGCAATAAATAGAGATAGAAACTACAATAAATTCCCCATTGGGACTGCCCTTAGGTTTCTAAGATCACGCATTCCACCAGAGAGTAACCTACCTTACATTAAGAACCAGACACCTGGTGGCAAGTGAACACCAACCAAACGAGAACTGTGAATGGCTTCCATAGGATCCATAGCTGCCGGCGACAGGCCCCCGTCGCGTGCTGTTCGTCCCGCTCCCGTACCAAGGCCACCTCAACCCCATGTTCCAGCTGGCCGGCCTCCTCCACTCGCGCGGGGTTCGCCATCACCGTCTTCCACACCAACTTCAATGCGCCGGACGCGTCCTAGTTCCCCGCTTACGACCTCGTGCCGGTACCCATCCCCGACGATTGCTTGCCAAAGGGCAGCTCAGACATCGTGCAGGCGACCCTCGAGCACTTCCTTGCCCTGAACAGGGCCTGCGAGGTTCCGTTCCGGGAGCTGTTGGCGGCCCTGCTCACAGAGAAGCAGGCCGGGCGAGAAGACGTCGCGTGCCTGGTTGCTGACGCCCACCTGCTGACGCTGCTGGACGTGGCGCGGGGCTCGGCGTGCCCACTCTGGTGCTGCGCACCAGCAGCGCTGCGTTCCTCCGCATGTTCGTGGTGCTCCCCATGCTCCACGACAAGGGCTACCAGCTGATGGCGCAAGGTACGTACGAAAGCACACGCACTCATCCTTGGCTGTGCTGTGCAAGCACGACACGTTATGCATGTTCCCTTTGTTTTCCATCGGTGTTGGCAGAGTCGCAGCTGGAGGCACCCGTGAAGGAGCTCCCGCCTTACCGCGTCCGGGACCTGCCATTCTCCACCAGCGCCTCCCAAAGCGTAATAAGCGAGGTGATTTCCCGCATAATGACGGCCGTGACGACCTCCTCGGGCCTCATCCTCAACACCATGGACGCGCTCGAGCCCCGCGAGCTGGCGTCGCTTCGGAAACACCTCAGCATCCCCGTGTTCGACATCGGCCCACTCCACAAGCTCTCTCCATCAGCTTCGAGCAGCAGCCTGCTACTGCAGGACCGCAGCTGCCTTGAGTGGCTCGACGCGCAAGCCCCGATGTCCGTGCTCTACATCAGCTTCGGCAGCGTCGCCATCATGTCCGCCGACGAGCTGCTGGAGACAGCGTGGGGACTAGCCAACAGCGGCCACCCCTTCCTGTGGGTTCTCCGTCCGGGGCTCGTCCGGGGCACGCGGCCGTCAGAGACACCACCCCTGCCAGACAGCTTCGACGCCGCGACGCGCGGGCGTGGCGTGGTCGTGAGCTGGGCGCCGCAGGAGGAGGTCCTGGCGCACCCTGCGGTGGGCGCCTTCTGGACGCACTGCGGCTGGAATTCCACGCTGGAGAGCGTGTGCGCGGGCGTACCCATCATGGCCCGACCGTGCTTCGGCGATCAGACGGGGAACGCAAGGTACATGGAGCACGTGTGGCGGACGGGCCTCACGCTCGACGGTGAGCTGGTAAGGGGCAATGTGGAGGTGGCCGTCGCGGCGCTGATGGGGCCAGGAGAGCTCCGCGCCAGGCTGCGGCGGACGGCGCGGGAGCTCAAGAACAGCGTGGTGGAGTGCATGGCCAAGGATGGGTCCTCCTGCACCAACGTCGACAAGCTGGTACACCACATAGTCACACTGTAGGTGTCTGGTACAAGCAGAGCAGCCACGAGGTGCTGCACCACGAAGAAAAAGGGCAAACTTGGAGCTCGTTTGGCGAATTCGCGTGGCTCAAAGTTACTCTGGCTTCTGTACTATAGAACAACTGTGGCATCTATCAGTGTTAGTTGTAATCCAGCGAGCAGAGGTTTCAACCTGCGGTGTCTTGCTCCTGAAGAGAGAGTGAGCTACTGTATTGGCCTCTGCTCTTAAAGCGAATGTAATTAATCGAAGTGCTGTTGGATATATTGTACAACAAGTTCAACATTTTATGCTATCTGAATTTGCATTGTGTGTGTTATCTCAAATTGTGGCAGACGTTGTAATAAGGTGGCTGATGCTTTGGCTGGTTATGGGAGTTCTATGTTGTACGTCATCTCATTCTGAATTGTTGACCACCCAAAGTCGAGCTTGTAAGTGAACTTGTTGTAGGCGATTTGCCTGAATGTTGTGCTCAATTAAAATATGATTCAAAATTCAAAAAAAAAAAAGAGAGAGAGAAGAGAGTGAGCTAACCACTCACACATTCATCTGATAGTATCTGCTAGAGCATTGGAAATTCTTTTGTTTGCTGGAGTCTGGATGCAGGTGAACAAAAGTGGAAAAATCTGCATCCGACAATGGGTGAAGAACCTATGCGGCTAAGCCCACTTGCTCCTAAACCGAGTTATCTAACCACTCGTATTGTTACCTGGTGTCTGTTAGAGCGTTATGAACTTCTTTTGTTCGTGAGATAAAAAAAAACTTGTTTTGTTCACTGCATGCAGTGAAAAAAACTCGTAAATTTGGGGTAGAAAATGTGAAAAGTAATTCCTGTTGATCTTTTCCTGATGGTTTGGGCGACAAGAAATGCATACTGAGTTTCCTCTCGGCTTATGGTTCATGACGGGGATTCCTATCAGCCACACTGTCAGGAGAAATACTTTGACTGATCAATCGAGGACCATCAGGAATTGCCATCAGGAAAAGACCCCTATCGGACAACGATCAGGAGAAACATATTTTTCTAGTCCAGTTATTCCTGCCGACATATTTTTGACGGCTGGGCTGGGCAAGGAAAATGATTCGTGATGGTTTTCTGTCCATTCCTGACGGTTTCTGGCCGTCTGGAATTTCCATGACTCTGGTAGTGCGAACACTGTAGAAGACTCTTCCGGACTTCCAAGGTCTATCTCTTGTCGAATCTTCTCTGCTACTAGTCACCTACTACTTCTATGACTGCAACGACAAGAACTTGCAAGAGAGTAGAGAGCTATTCTAAGCCTGGAATGTGCGATACTGAGAGTGATGATCTCCACCATGCTGCACACCTCTTATAGCTCGAGGAAGGCATGGGTACTAGTAAGTGGTAGTAGAGAGGGTCGGTGGAAGTGGGGGCATCGGCCAACGTAAGGGTGTGTCAGAAGGCAGTTCCCTCCACCGCCTCTCCATCATACGGCCCTGATTGCTCTTCCAGGGCGGTTGTGAGGCTGGTCAGTCAGTTTCCTTGGTCGATACCATGGCGATGAAGTCTCATTGTGGACCTCGAGGTGGATGACACGGTAGGACAATGGATATGGAGGCGCATCAACCTCCACCTTTGGATCTATCTAACTTGGATTGAGGGTAGAGTTTATCCTAGGTGCAACTCCCACGGATCACTGATATGGCAGAGGATAGATGACCTTTTTTTTTGACCGAATAGAGGATAGATGATCAATGACCGACCTAGCATTATGGGCTCACATTGCCCTGCCACATCCACTTGCCTCCTATGCATCATATTTGTCCATTTTTGATATTTTTTTCTAGATATACAAATAATTTCTCCAAGTACAAGTGGAACTAGGTGAATTATAAACAAATATGGCACTTTCTGAAAGAAGTAATATGGGGAATACTCAATGCATTGAACGGGAGATACACAGTGTTTACATATAGGTATGAGGGAGCTAAGTATAGCAGGCCTCATGCCTAGAATCACTCCCGAACGCCACTCTCCAACACTCTCCCACAGTCGAAACTAGGAGCACCGCGTACATTGAGATCGGACCTAAACTCGTGAAGACGGACGTTGGCAAACCTTTGGTGAAGACATCGGCGCATCGCGACGACGTCGTGGGAACGTGCAGACGCGGACCTCACCGAGGGCGACTCGCTCTCGGCCGGTGTAGATCAATCTCGACATGCTTGGTTCGTTGATCTTTGGACTGGGTTCTTTGGAGAGGTAGACTGCACCGACATTGTCACAAGAGACCACGGTAGCGCGGGCGAAGAGGATGATGAAGCTCCCGCAAAAAGTTGGCGCAACCGCCGAAGCCGGCAACACCATTCGCCACCGCCTATACTCCGCCTCTGACTTTGGACACGGACCGCGGGGGTGACGTTTGGACGACCAGGAGATGAGATTGTCCCGAGGAACACGGCATAACCAGAGGTGGACTTGCGCGTGTCAGGACATCCCGCCCAATCAGCATCCGTGTAGACAATAAGATCAGCCGGTGTGGTCCGGTGAAGGTGAAGACCGAGGTCCAAAGTACCCCGAAGATAGCGAAGAATCCGCTTCATAGCACCAAGATGAGGCTCCCGAGGATCATGCATATACAAGCGGACCTCGGCCGAACAGCGTAGGCGATATCCGGACGGTGAAGGTGAGGTATTGTAAGGCGCCGATGATGCTGCGATAGGAGGTGGGGTCGGCCCGCGACAACACCATCATCAGAAGCTTGGCGTGAGTATCCACAGGAGTACTGCAAGGCTTACAATTGAGCATACCAGCACGGTCCAGAATTTCCAGCATATACTGACGCTGTGAGAGGAACAGACTGTCATGTTGGCGCTGAACACTAACTCCAAGAAAGTGGTGGAGGGGCCCATATCTGTCATAGAGAATTCCCGGCGGAGAGCTGCAATAATCCACTGAAGAAGACTCGTAGAGGAGGCCGTCGAAACAATGTCATCAACATAGATAAGCAAAATATCCATATCGGAGCCATGACGGTAGATGAAAACCGAAGTATCAGACTTGGCCTCAATGAATCCAAGAGAGATGAGGTAAGAGGCAAACCGATGGTGCCAGGCTCGCGGAGCTTGCTTCAATCCATAGAGAGACTTGTTGAGGCGTGAGACGAAATCAGTGCGGAGGGATCAAAGAAACCCGCTTGGTTGTGCACGATGAAGCGAGTCTCCTTCAAGGTGCCATGCAGAACGCATTCTTCACATCAAGTTGATGAATAGGCCATGAATGAGAGTGCCGAGTGAGGGATCGCACGAACGGTTGCTTGGCTTGACCACGGGGCTGAAAGTTTCATCATAGTCAATGCCGGGCGCGTGTGAAACCGCGGAGGACCCACCGTGCCTTGTAGCGGTCAAGAGAGCCATCGGACTTGAGCTTGTGACGAAAAAATCCACTTCCCCAGTAACAAGGTTGACACCCGTAAGGCCGAGGAACCGGGGTCCAGTGTCATTTGCTGCGAGCATCAAACTCCTCCCGCATAGCCCGGGCGCCACGGGATCGGCAAGTGCCGAATGAACGGACGGAGGAAGGCGCCGGATGTTGTCGCCGCATGGAGATTCAGCGGTCGACGGGTGGCGCGTCCCGCCCTTGCCACGCCGCGGCACATGCCTTGGCGATTTGTGACGTGGATGATCGTCTGGGCGCCGTGGCGTCGCGGCGGCCGGTGGAGGCGACCGCACCGCTAGCGCGCCTGGACGGGCGTCCGCCAGGCAGCAGCACCCGGCCGCCACGCCGAGGGAGCATCGCCACCGGGCGCGGCCGAGCCGGGCGCATGGGAGGCCACCAGGCACCACCGGGTGGGGGGCTAGGTGCGGGCGCATCACCACCGCCGCCGGGGGGCCCGGTGCGCATCCATGCCGCCGGGAAGACGAGAACCTGCATACACAGCTCTTGACCCATGGGGCAAAGAGGAATCATCAGCGCTGTCCAAAAATCAAGTGTCGTGGGATCCTGGGGTGAGGTGGACATATCGGCGAAAGGAAACACCGCTTCATCGAAGACGACATGTCTAGAGATAATAATACGGTTAGAATGAAGGTCAAGACACCGATAGCCCTTGTGATCGGAGGAGTACCCCAGGAAGTCACACATGGAGGAGCGTGGTGAGAGCTTATGTGGAGCTGTGGAGGACAGGTTAGGATAGCAAGCACAGCCAAAGACACGAAGGTGAGTGTAAGAGGGCTGTGTGCCATGGAGGGCAAGGTAGGGTGTTCGGCCGTCTAGGGTTTTTGTGGGGTGGCGGTTAAGGAGGTAGGTGGCAGTGTGGAGTGAGTCCGCCCAATAAACCGGAGGTAGACTAGCCTGAAATAGGAGTGAGCGCACAATGTTGTTAATGGTGCGTAGAATGCGCTCAGCCCGCCCATTCTGTTGGGAGGTGTATGGGCACGAAAGATGAAGAACGACCCCATGAGTGAGGAAGAACGTGCGGGCTGAGGAATGGTCGAATTCACGGCCATTGTCGCACTGAACTGCCTTGATGGAGGAGTCGAACTGCGTGCGCACATGCGAGAAGAAATTAGTGAGAGTAGAAAAAGTGTCGGATTTGAGGCGTAAAGGAAAAGTCCAGCTGAAGTGAGTGCAATCATCAAGAATGACAAGGGAATATTTATAACCAGAAACACTAACAATGGGAGATGTCCAAAGATCACAATGTATTAAATCAAAGGGGCGAGGTGCGCGGGAATTTGACATGCTAAAAAGAAGATGCACATGGCGGCCTAGCTGACAGGCATGGCAAACATGAGTGTCATCGCGCTTATTACATGAAATAGCATGTGAACTAATGAGCTTGGACAAGGCCTCATGACCGACGTGACCGAGATGGCGATGCCATAGGGTGGTGGAGCCGGCGGTAGCGATGAGAGAGGCGTGGTCTTTGGTGGATCTTTGGCGAGAAGAATGGGTAGAGATCTCCCCGTGCTATTGCACCTAGCGATCACGCTCCGTGTCCGGAGGTCCTTCACGGAAAGGCCAAAAGGATCAAACTCGATGGAACAGTTGTTATCGGTTGGTAAACCGACGAACGGAAATTAAATTCTTAATAATGCCAGGGGAAACTAGAACATTAGAAAGATTTAAAGGACGTCGCGGTGTGATAAAAGAGTGAGATCCTACGGAGGTAACGGGAAGCGTAGCTCCATTACCGACAATGATAGATGAAGGACTTGATGACAAGGGAGGGTGAGAGGAGAAAAATTATACCAGCATTGTTGACCATGTGGGCGCCCGGCACCGAGTCCACATACCAATCGCCGGGCCAAAGCGGTGTCGGTGTCATGGTGCCAAGTTGCTGGGTGAGCGACGACGTGTTGAAGGACCCGGCCGTGCATCGGGCTCCATGGCTGCCATTGCGGTGGAGGCGCCGGGCTGCCCATAGCCGGCCTGGAGGAGGGGGCCGAAGCTACGAGGGAACCCAGATTCGGTCCCGCACCCGCACGGGTGCCGGAAGTGGGGCTCGCCGCCGCCGCCGCCGCTGGGCACCATCGTGAGGGCCTGCTTGGCGGGCGATGGTGATCGCCATGTCCGCTGCCGGCCGTGGGGGGGGGTTCGCCGGACCGAACCGCGCCCCCCCACATGTTGTAGAGGACCCCGGGGTGGACGCCGGCCACCGGATGGCGCACGGCCGGATGCCGCTGCCGCCGCCACCGCGGCCACGCCGGGTCTTGCGTTGCCCTGGCCACCGCCATGGTTTCCGTGACCACCGGGGTTGCCGCCTTGGCCAGTGCACGCCACCGGCCCGCCCGCGGCCGCCGATGGGCCACCGACCACCGCACCGGAGTCGGTGAGGAGGGCCGGTGGTGGCGGAGGCGGGGTTGGTGGTGCCGCAGCGACATCGCTGGTCGATCTCCTCCGGAAGTAGCGTGCGGGCCTCGGCGAAGGTGGGGAACGGTTGGCGCGAGCCTTGATGCTAGTCACCAAGGGACGGAACTTGTCGCCGAGGCCCCCGCAAAGAGCCGTGAGGGACGAGGGTCCGGCCGCCCACGGATCGCCGTCCTGAGGTTGGCCGCCATGGTCTCCAGCGCGGTAGAAGTTCTGTGATGGATGAGGCGCCTTGCTTCACGGTGCGAACTCCGCAGAGCAGAAGAAATACTGCGACTCAGCGACTACCTAGGCCGAGGAATTCGGCCCTCGAGATGGAGCCAGGCGGTGCGGGCGTTGGGGTTCTTCAAAGATGGTGGATCGCTGGAGATCGGCGTTGATCATGCCGTAGATCCACATGAGGACAAGTAGTCCATTTGCGGCCATGCCGCCGATCGGCGTTCACCACATCGCTGAGAAAGTGATCGGTGAGGATGTACTTGCCCAGACGACGAGGAAGAGAGAGCACCAACGATTGTAGTTGTTCACGGCGCGATCCAAGACGCATCGACGAGGAGCTTGATGTTGTTGAGGGCGATGGCGGCGCGGGTGTCGGCGTGCTTTGCCTCGAACTCATCAAGGGCCTTGGAGCGGGCCTCGGCAGCCTCACGGCCGCTGCGCTCTCTGCGCCCACGCACGGGCGCTGCCTGTTCGGGGGTTTTAGCCATGGCGAGGATCGGGCGGCCGGCGGCGTGGATCGGCGACGGCGGCGGATCGGGAATGCAGCGACTCTCTCTCTCTCTCTCTCTCTCTCTTTTCTCTCTTTTTTCTTTTTTTTTTTTTTTTTTTTTTCTCTCTGTTTTACGCTGTCACGCAGACCGGCGTTTCACGCGATAAGCGGGCGCTGGCACGCGATGACGCGGACCGCGCACACGATACGCTGCGGGATCACGGGATCCGCGCCGTCTTGGCGGCGGCGGCGGCAGTCGGCGCGTGACGGCGAACGGGCGGTCGACGGAGACCTGGTCGCCTTGCGTGATGAAGAACGGCGTCGCGTCGGGATCTCGCGGTTGACAAAGAACGATCCGGACGTGGACGGGCGTCGCGATCCGGCGTGGGCGGACGCCGCGATCTCGCGGGGAGACGAAGGCCGCTAGCGGACGGACGTTGGGGTCCTGCGCCGATGTCGCGATCGGCCCGGGTCACGGGACGATGAGCGGTCGCGGCGGTAGATGGGGCCACGCCACGACGACGACTCGCGATCTCCCGCCGATGTAACGCCGACGCCCTACGATGGAGCGCCGCTTCGCGGGATCAGTGCCGTGGTCGCGCTCCGGGCGTCGGGCGCTGGGATGTCGCGGATCAGTCTTGAGGCGTCGCACCTTGCGGGATCGGACGCTGGGCGGGCGCGAGTGGGATCGGCGTGTGGGGCTGCGCGCGATCGGGCGAACCGCCGCGGTGATCGGGGCGAGGTGGGGATAGGACCGGCAGCAGGCGCCCAGCGACACGGGCCGGCGATCTTTAGGATCAGCCGACGGCGCTAAGGGTAGCGGAAGCGAGAAGGTCGTGGGATCGCACCTTCCCGTGATACCATGAAAGAAGTAATATGGGGAATACTCAATGCATTGAACGGGAGATACACGGTGTTTACATATAGGTATGAGGGAGCTAAGTATAGCAGGCCTCATGCCTAGAATCACTCCCGAACGCCACTCTCCAACACTTTCTATGTTATTATACCTTGGTTTTGTGTGGAATGCTGATGCTCAAAATGGGTGCTATTGACCATCAATAGCTATCATCATGTTGTTGCAACCGTTGATCACTACTACCGAAAGCATTTACCATGATGGGCAGATTTCATTTACCGTGGCAGGCAAATGTGCCCATCACCGTGGTAGGGTCATGGTTAACGTAGGATTAATAGGGACGGGTGCTTTTTGCCCACCACGGTTAATAAATTAGGAGAACAAAAAAGCCCATACAGGCCCAAATCTAAATCTTGCGCCGCCGCCACTGATGCATGCCTCCAAGCACCGTCAGGGAGAGGGAGGTAGGCTTGAGAGGGCCGCCCGGTGGTCAAGGGAGCCGCTACCAAGATCCAGCCGCCAACGAGCAGATCCACCCTCGCCGGCAGTGGAACTGGCCTCCATAGCCGCCACCGTCTTTGGATCCACCCTCGTTGGAGCCGAATCCGGCCTCCTCGTGCCATCTGCCGCCTCCTCCTCATGTGTGAAGGGTTGAGATGGGGACTAGAGGGGGGGGGTGAATAGTCCCTTCTAAAACTAATCGAACCGGCTAACCGAATACAATTGCGGAATTAAACTTATCGGTCTAGCCAAGACTTCACCCCTCTAATTAAGACTCTAAATCACCTCACAAAAGATCCTACACAAGAAGAGTGAGGTGACAAGCCTAGCTTGAGCTCCTAATCAATTCTAATGCAAGGTCACACAAACCTAAGCACTAGTACTTCAAGCACGGGTGAGCTCCTACACAAATCTAGTAAGCGCAAGCACAAAGCTCCTAAGCTCACTAGATGCACAATGGACAAGGCAACACACGCCTAACCCAAAGGCTCAAATTACCTAGCTACACAAGCTAAGCAAAGTAACTAAACAAGCTACACAAGCTAGAAAGATACAACTACTCTACTCAAGCACAAGCACAATGTATATATGAAAGTAATAACAAAGCTTGTGTTGTGGTTGGCTTGCTTTCTTTTGATCTTTGCTTGCATGAGAGAAAACCAATTGAATCTTGCATGAATTATCTCTCTATTTGGGTGTTGCTTGCTTCTCTAGATCAACCCATTAGATTGCTTCGACTAAGCATCTCCAATAATTCCTAGATTCTCACTTCCATGTTAGCCATCCAAGCACGGTGCTTGGTTTACCCTATGGCGGCATGCCCCCGATGGGAGAAGTGACCTCTCTCAAGAACCATTCTTGATACTCATTTGAATTTGACTTGAGTTGATTGATCCACATGATGGACTTATCATGATGAATAGACTTGATTCTTCTTTAAGTCCTTTTCTTTCTTCCAAAGATATCCAATGATCATTTGGGCTCATTTCTTGCTCTCTATCTTGTGCTTGGTATTGATTCTTCAACTTGAGTACTAGATGTGTACAAGGTACACTCCCCCAAAATCAATGGCCTTTGTACTCATTGCCTGTCATGCTTCTAACTCAATTCAAAACCAAACTTAGGTGCCTCAAACACTTATCAACATGATTCCAACTTGAGGACCTTTCAATGAAAGTGACTCTTGATCAATCCAATAATTGTCACTTTTCTGGCAGATTTTGTACATCTTGATGAATGAATCATATCTCACAATGTACATGTTGAAATGCCACGAGATTTGGTGGAGAAGTTCAACACTAAGTCATCTCGCTTCCATAAAAATTTGAGCACCAAAGTCCTTATGGATTGCTACCAGATTTCACATCTTCCCACACTAGTACATGCTGAAAATATCTGCAACATAGTTGACAAGTTCCACTCCAAAAAGCCGAAGTATCCCTTATCTTCTCATCATGAAATTTTTACAGCAACTTCTACCATAAGTATTGAGCATGTATACCAAATTTCAAGTCATTCCAATAAGATTTGATCATCCAAATATTGCTAAGATCACTACTCACTCAGATTTTGCAATGGTGGACAGATTTGAGCAATTGAGCTATGCTCCATCAAATTGAATCAAACTTGATGCCAACTTGTTTGAATACCATCACAAGACATAATTGAAATCACATACTAAGAGTCATCTCATGATCATATCCATTCAAACCAACTCAAATTTGACTACTAAGCATTTGATCCATTCAATCATCTCATAGCAAGCAACATATGCATATATATCCAATTCAATCAACTCATATGCACCCAAATGTATGTGATCAACTAGGAGCATACCTTTATAGCTCATGATCATCCAATAGCAAGCTTCAACTCAAATAATTTTGCAAGCCTTCAAATATTCCAATAAATCACCACAACTTAAAATATAGCACTTGTATGTTGTAGCACTTGGACTTCACTTGTCATGACTTGCCATTGGGATATAATTGCACTAGACTTCATTACTTGACTCAATCAAATAATGTATAATGTGAACTCAATTGAATCAAGCCTCCAATGCCATGGTACCTACAAACAATCATCTACTTTTTGATGGTACCCAAACTAGTTTGGGTCCTCTCAAGTTAGGTGCAACATACTTAGGCGAGGCCTTAGTATGAGTAGTGGGATGTTTTGCAATAGTAACCGAAGAGGTACCATTGTCATCCTTTCTAAGCACAATATCATCATCAATTGAACTAAGCTTAGAATGGTTACCTAGGGGACATGAATGAGCCATGTGTCCCCTTTCCCGGCATAAGTAGCATCTTCTCTTTTAGTTGAGCCTTTTCTACCTTGCTCATGTGATGCTTCTCATTGCCTTGCTTCAACTTGTTTGCTTGAGCCTTTTTCTCAAGCTTGTTTGGACAACCCGAAGCTAGGTGGCCCAATGTATCACACTTATGGCACTTGATGTGAGCCAAATCTCTTTTCCCAACTTGATTCTTGCTCATCATCTTGGCATCTTGGATATGAGTTGGATGCCTTGCATAAGCTCTTCCACCCCTTCTTGTTTTCTTCTTCATCTTCAAGTCATCAACTTTAACTTCATGGTTGATCTTGACTTGATCTTGGGGCTTCGGTTGAGGCTTTTCTTGTTGCTTCAACTTGAGCTTTTCTTCATTTGGACAAGTCTTTGCAAGATGTCCCTTTTCATGGCATTGATAGCACATGAAATGAGATAGCTTCTCATTTTCTTGCTTCTTGACCATCTTTGCTATTTTCCTCCCACTTTTGGTCATCTTCTTCTTGATTAACCCAAGGCCACTCTTGTCATGAAGGCTTCTTGGATTCTTCACTATTTGCTCGAAGAGGACCTTGGAGTTGTAGCACCTCTCTAATCGATTGCTCAAATTCTTCACTTTCTTTTTGAGCTCATCATTCTCCTTCAAAAGGTTAGTCTCACAAGACATAGGAGAAGAACAAGCATCTAAATGTGAAGAACATGGCATAGCAAGTAAATCATCACAAGAGGTGGATACATGCTTCTTGCCTACATCACAAGGGTTAGCACAAATATGTGATTGATCAATTGACCCATGTGATGAGCTCTCACTAGTTTTAAATTTC
>JADLZK010011451.1:0-81017 GCA_015847255.1 Hyparrhenia diplandra | reverse complement strand
GCGGCCGCGGGATGGCTGGAGAGGACGAACAGCGACCGTCCATGGATGAGAGCCTCGCCGGAAAACTCGATCGGAAATAAAGAAGAACGAACGGGTTAGGTCAAACGGCAACGGATCGGGATGCAAACGTGAGTATACCGCACTGGCGGAAGAGGACGACGAGAGCTTCACCTTTTCGGTGGGAACGGAATTCGCTGGAACACCGGGTCTGGCCGGAAAAGCTCGCCGCCGGAGTTCTCGCCGGCACCCTAGTCGAGAGGAAAGTTCGGCTGAGATAGATGCACAGAGCTAGTGGCGGCTGCTGCGAAAAGTTTGGTGGATAGTATCCTTGGCTTTGTAAAGGTCTTCCTTGAATGAGATGGTTTATGGTTTTTTGATTTTGGGGCAGGTTGCTTTCTTGCCGAACTTCTTCGATGCTCTTCTTGACTTTTGGGCACATTTTTGAGGTGTAGCCACTTGCTTTGCCATGTATGATGCAATACATTTCTTCCGGCTTCAAAATTTTTCTTTCTCCAAACCTTCTTTGGTTGGACCCTCCTCTAAAATTGCTATTTCCGTTGTTGTAGTTTCTCGCTTTGGTACCGACTTCACCGGTCATTTTGAATTGAGTGTGGAATGTTTTCATTAGTTTGCTCATTGTTTATCCGATTGACACGCTGAAAAAGATTGAAATTGTCTTCGCCAAAGTTTTGGGGTCTCGAATCGATTCTTTTGGCTTCGCTTGATTTCTTTGATTGTTCTCTTCATCAATTCTTTTTTAGTAATCGCCGCCTAATCTTGCATACTTTTGGAATTCTTCATACGCTTGTGCCCTACAATGTTGATGGTCTTTCTTTTTCGTCTGTGAAGACAACCGGCCAAATCTAAGTCCTTTGATTGCCGCAATGATGACGGCTTCGTCCTGAACATTTGGAATTTGAGTTTTCATTTGAATGAATCTCTTGTAGTATTGAATTATTGGCTCTTTTTAGGTATTGCTTGATGTCGAATAGATCATCACTTGTGAGCCTTGTGTGCTGAAATCCTTGAAGTCAACCAAAGAAAGTTGTTCTCGCTTGTTCCCAAGTTTTTATTGATCTTGGCTTGAGCGAAGAGTACCATCTTTGAGCTGAGCCTTTTGTTGCCATTATGAGAGCTTTTCGCTTAGAGTTGTATTGTCACCTCCTCCCGATGCTACTGCAGCTTTCAAAGCTCATTAGGAATTGTCACGGATCTGACATTCCTTCATAGGTTGGGATGACATTAAATTTGAAACCCTTTTGGCCACTTCGCCATTTGCAAGTCAATTGAAAGTGGAGATTCTCGGGGTCAATTGTATTTGCAAACTTCTCTTTGTTTTGATTGCTTTTGTTTGCTAAACTTGGTTCATCTCGTGATTGTGACTTCGTTGTCTTGATTGTCAAGATCTTCATTTAGTCTTCCGATTTTGGCTTCGGCTTCTTCGATTCTTTGCTTCAAAGATTTTTTCCTTGTTCTTAGCCTCGCAAGCTTTGAGCTCTTTTTCTTTTCTGTTCAACTCTTCTTCTAAGCTTTCCAGTCTTTTTGCTCTTCACTTTCGTTGTTTCTCGAAGGTTCTTTCTTCTCTTGTTTGGTTGTCTTCGTTTGTTAAGGTTGCTTCTTCTTCCTGGTTGTCTTGTGTCATCAACGGATGTTGACTTGCTGTTGGGTGAAAAGTCGACACAATACTTTATTGATGAAAAGAATGGTTTGCAAAGTGGCCATTCAACATGCCCTTTTACAAAGAATGTCGTGGGGTATTTATAGGGGACCCCGACTTCGAAATACCGAAAAATACAAAAGTTTACATTCTAAACAATCCAGATTCATCGATCTAGCTTAAGTTGTTTTCACCGCCTTCGCTAGGGATATTGGGCCTTCGTTGCTTCGGAATTCTAGCGAAGTTGACACCATCGCCTTCGCCGTAAGACTCTTGATCTTGTCTCTTTATATTGGTCTATCATAGTATTGCTCGCTCGTGAAGTTAAATATCCGCGAAGTCGCTCTCTCGCCCTCTTCGCGAGTTTTGTTTGCAAAGTCTTGACCTGATTTTGTAAGATTCTTACTTTATGCGAAGTCACCTTCGTCATCTTCTTTGTCTTCCAATAATTCCATTTGATATTTTCCTCGCAACTTCAAAGTTTGGGACGAAAAGTTTCAAAAATCAAAGTTAGATCCCAACAAAGCTGACCGTGGGCTTAAGGCCGACTTCAAAGGCATGAATCCCACAAATAAGTTTTATGAAAACTTTGTATTTAAAAACGCCGTCCCGACTTTGAAGTTGGACTTTTGTTTTTATGTTTTTGAAAGGTTTTTAAGTTTTTCGTCAACTTCAAGAGTTAGTTATTATTAATAATAATTTTTTTAATGGCTAGTTTGACCGCTTGACTGCTCGGGTCTATAAATAGCGAAGCACCCTGCTTTCTTCATCTTTTCAAAGAGGGGCCACCTTTTTGAAATTTTTTTCTAGCAACGCCAAGTCGAGATTTCCAAAGGAAGCTTCTTGTTTCGTGGAAGTCATCTTTTGTTGTGAAGTTTTGTCTCGTCTATAAGTTGAGGTAATTCCTTTATCGAATTTTTTTTTTGGTTTTATATTTAATCTTTTGCTTATGAGTTTGTCTTTCTATTTGTATTTAGTCATGGCCAAAGAGGAGCAAAATGTTTTTTCTTTCTCAAGAGGAGTCGAAGATGTGGAGACCAAGTCTGATGATGATCTAAGTGGGAGTGTCGCCGAGTCGGAGTTGGTTCCGTGATGATGGCATTTCTTGTTTTTTCGTGCCGCGAAGATGCGTAATTCAGATTATGAACATTTGGTGAAAATTGGTATTCTCAAAAAAGGATCATTACTGAGTTCCCGGGTCCTGATGAAAGCACACCGGGTTTTAGCCGGACGAATGCATTGTTTTCAAGGATCTTCTTCTTGCTGGTCTTCGCTTTCCGTGTCAAGATTTTTTTGGAGGAAGTGTTTAAGGCCTATAACATTGAGATGCATCATTTGACTCCCAATGCTATCATCGATTATCGGTCTTCGTCCTGGTAAGTCAAAATGTGCAACTGCATAGATGCTTTACATTGCCCTACATGAGTTGCATTGTCAATTTCGCAAACAAGATGATTGATGGCCGTAGTTATTAAGTACTTTGATGTTGTAATTTCAAAACTACTGTGGAGCCAAACAGATTGCACCAAAGGGCGAAGAACAAATGGGCTGATGGTCGGTATAACTTCTAGTTCTATCACAAAGTTCCTATGGTTGAGGAACGTGCTAAAGGAAAGAAAGGCATTGTTAAAAGATATCCTTTGGCGTACTGATGCACAAAGAACAATTTTTCTCGCAAACCCAGTTTTCTAACACTAAGGCTTCGCAAACCTGAGTGTCTCTAAAAGCTTTCAAGCTTGTCGCAACTCGCCAAGGGCACTCGTGATCTTGTCGAAGAGTATATTGCAAGGCTAGAGTGTGGCCTCTTCGCAAGGGCTGGGAATTCATTCGGTTTCATACCAGGGAATAGAGAGGGAAAAGTTATATTTATCATGATAAAGAGGCACTTAGGCTTGCAAGGTATGACTTGGATGAAGAATTTTTTGCAGTTTATGGGAGGCTAAGGCTTGTGAGTTACTTGGCAAATATGTTCGAAAGAAAGAACATTCATGGATGACATTATTGGTTCTGATTATGTGAGATTGAATAGGACCTTTGAGATTGGAAAAATAACTTATAAGAAGCGGCCCACCTCCGGCTATTCTCGCTCTAAGGAGGACAAGGAGACTACCAAGGCCGGGAAAAGGAAACGAACCGAGACAGTAAAACAACTTCGCTAAGGTGGTTGCGAATCCACCAAATAAGTCGACTAGAAAAAATTTTGGCTTCTAAGAAATAGGAAAAGGAGCTTCAATCTTTCATTGATCTCTCCGATAGCGAAGGTGTAGATGCTGATTTAATGGGGACTTCGCTTCATGACCTTGAGGTGAGAAAGATTAGTTTAGTGTTTGCCTCTACCGGGTTTGACACCTTCGTTGTTGACTCCTCTCGCGGCTTATTTACGTAACTTGGGCACTTCTAGTGGTGCCGATTGCACGAAGATGTCGGTATGCCCGATGCTTCTCCCTGGCCGGTATAGCTACTCCTTCCTCTCCAAGGTTTGACTATCAACTCCCCGCAATTCCTCCGTGTTATGCTAACGTATGTTTTTAGGGCCTCATGCCTCCTTCGCTCTGGGCTAGTTTTGCCCGGATTGGCAAAGTTGGCTCGTGATGTTCATGAGACTAATGTTAACGTAACGTTAACTTCGAGAATCCTTCCGGCTCCCGCTATTGAAACCGCTGAAAAATCTTTGGAAGAAAATGTTGCTGAAAAAAAAAAACGAAGAGGCTAGGGTTTCTAGTGAAGGTGTTGAGAAACCTTTCGAGGGAAATGTGACTTCGGGTTTAGGTGCGGCGAAGGTGATCGCAACTCAAGATGATGGTTAGTGTCTTGAACTCAAGTATTTTTGCGGTTGAAACTTTCCAAATAAGTTTAATTTTTGATAATTCGTTTTTTTAGAAAAAAGCGGCACGAAGAGGGCTCGCCGGCTATCGAAACTATCAAGAAATCCCTTCACCGAAAAGGGAACTAAAGCTGCGCTTTATCTCTTTTCGACGACTTTGACGACGTGGTTGATGAAGAGCAAAGCCCAATCACCGCCGATTAGCTGATTCTTTTGTAAATGTTGAGGCACAGTGAAAAATTCCTTGTCCTTCAAAAAGAAGGAGAACAAATTGGTAAGTTAATTTTGTTGTTTTGTACATTCCTTTTTTTTGAATGTTTATCTTTGTTGATTCTTTTTTTGTTTCGATTTGATTTTTGAAGTTGATTATTTTCCTCGATGCTTCGACATCTTCGAAAGACAAAGTTGTCAATGTCGTGCTATGAAAGAGGTTATGCAAGAGCAACCTACTCCCCAAGTTCCCGGCGGGATTGCTAAGGCTTCGCCGCAGGTTCATCCTAATATCAGAGAATGCCTTGAAATTTTGTCACAAAGAAGGTGTAAATTTAGATGCTTACAAATTTATTGGCATTGGTGTTGACAAACTTCGGATGATGCCGAAGAAGCTGGAGCTTCAGTTATCGAAATGTATAGATGATGCCTTTTATGTTCCTGACGTCAAAGCCGAAATGGGCGAAGAAGGACCCTCTTGAACTTGCTAATGCTGGAGTTTCCCTTAATGTATAAGGTACTATTTTGTAGTCTTAGTTTCTACAAAGATGAAGTGCTTTTGTATTTTAGCTTTTGTGACTTTCAAAATGATGATTTTTCCCTGTTTATTTTTTTTGTAGGGTGCACTTTTGTAGCGAAGTTTGCGGAAATCCTTGAAGATAGTGCACAAAGATCCGCTCTTTCGAAAAGCTTTGAAGGAGGAGATTTAATCTCTTAGATTTCAACTTGAGAAGAAGGAGGAAGAGAGAGAGTCTCGTTGTTGATGATTATCATACCATGGAGGGGGAAGTACATAAGTGCTTTGGCCCTTAGTGAAGACAAGCAAAAGAAATTGAAGCTTCAAAGACTGAAATTGCTAGACTTACTAGGGAGAACTCGTATCTTGAAAAACAAGAAGAAGGAAATGGATGAGTTCTTTCTTAGTAAGTTTAATGTAATGTGGGAGCTTTGTAAGAACAAATATGAAAAGTGGGGAGCGAAGCCCAAGACCCATGTCAAGTTGGGTGAATTTGACCCATTTTTCGCTTAGTTGTGCCGCCAAGATGAAGATCTTCATGTAGTTGTTCGACTCCGCTGATTCTAGTGTAATGTACGCCACTGCGTATGCTATTTCATATGATGCAAGAGGCAAAAGATCCACTTTACAAGACCTTCGCAGATGGCAATTACAAGTTTACTTTTGAAGTTGTGAAGCGATTTCTTTTCGACTCAACTTCTTTGCAAGAAGTTTTTGAGGAATATTGGTGTCAATGCGAAGGGAGCATTGCTTTCTTAAAGTGAAAGAGAAGATGGACATGGTTAGTTGTTTTGTTCTTTGTTGAATGTTTGCTTTTTGTTTGTACACTTAATTTGGTATCTCGCTTATTAAAACTTACTAGCTTGAGGAACGTATTGCTCAGAGAGGAGGCTTTGTCAAGAAGTAGCTAGAGGAAGAGGCGAAGAATGCGAGGGACGACGATGTTCGTGGAACGAGATCTTTAGATTAGTTTTAGTTTTTCTTTTTGAGGGTTTGAGAGGAAATTACATGTCTAAAAAACTTGTGTAAGTGAATTAACTATGTTTTAATTATGATACATCCCCGTGAGGTTCCTCAAGCAAAGCCTGTGCGTGATGTTGTTGCTGTGATACCTTTGATGATGGCGAAGGGAAACTTTGTTTTTGAAACTACTGAGTATCTGGACTATTGCAAAGCCGTTTGCGAATCAAATTTCAACTCTTTTTGTTGAGGATAAGCTTGAGTTTTCGAGAAACGCTAGAACTGAATATAGGATGCCGTGGGTGGTTGATTTTAGTAAATTTGGCCAGTATGTCTTAACAAGTTTTGTTGATTTTGATTTTTATGGAGGTTGAAGCATAATTTTGAAGTGAAGTTGTTTTTTCAGTATCTTTGCTCAAGCACTTCGCCAAGCTTTGTTTCCGAAGGTGTTTTGAGGGAGGAGGCCAACGAAATAATTGAAGAAGTTGTGAAGGATATATTGAGTGAGGCAAAAGAACTAGTGTTGCCTCTCCGAGGATGATGATTTTTTCTTTTGAATTTGGAATCTTTTAATGAGTATGATTGTAAAGTAATGTTGTATGTAAGCACATTGATAATAAGTTTTGTTTCGAATTTACTTATGTTTTTGTTTGGATGTAAGGAAAACTGGTGTATGCTCATTTTTCTTTATCAAAGTAAAAGTTAGTATTTATTTTTGTCGATTCCTCTTCTTTTGCGGCAAGAGCTAAGACTTCTCGCTTTGAAGTCAAAATTTTCTCCTTAGGAATTTTGAAACATCGCCCCCTTCCTTTTTGTGAAGTGGGAGCGAAGACTTCGCTTTGAAGTCAAAATTTTCCTTAGAGAATTTTGAAACGCCGTCCCCTCCCTTTTTTGGCGCGGACTGAGCTCCTTAGAATTTTGAAACGCCGTTTCCTCTTTTTGCGGGGGGAGCGAAGACTTCATTTTGAAGTCAAAATTTTCTCCTTAGAGAATTTTGAAACGCCGCCCCTTCCTTTTTTAAGAAGGGGGAGCGAAGACTTCATTTTGAAGTCAATATTTTCCTTAGAGAATTTTGAAACGTCGCCCCCTCCCTTTTTGCAAAGTGGGGAGCGAAGACTTCGCTTTTGAAGTCAAAATTTTCTCTTAGAGAATTTTGAAACGTCGTCCCCTTCCTTTTTTTGCGGCGGGGAGCGAAGACTTCGCTTTTGAAGTCAAAATTTTCTCCTTGAGAATTTATAGGTAGCAATTTTGTTTTGTTTTGAAAAAAATTGCACCTATTTTTAGTTTTAAAATAGAAATGCCGATGTAAGAGCACTTTTGCTCTTCGCGAAAAATAAAAAATTGTTGTGACAAGTGTGAGCCTTTTTTAGGGAAAAACTACGCTCTCATTTATATTTGATATGGGAATTTACAATAGAGTCTCGCTTCATTAAAAACCACTCACCCCGCGAAGGGCTTCCCTCGAGTGGGAAAAAGAGTGCAGCTCTTTTATAACTGAATGTAAAAATTGCTAAAAATAAAATCTACTTTTTACATATTTACGTAATGAAATTTCTTCTAAGGGTAATACTTGCGAAGGTCCTTGATGTTCCAAGTGTGACTCAGCTCTTCCCCCTTCAAATTCTCCAAGTGATGTGAGCCCTGGCCTGCTTTGTTCTTGCTACCACAAATGGTCCTTCCCACTTTTTGCTGAAATTTGCCAACTCGTATTTTCATTTCTCTTTCTTTCGAACGAAGTCTCCCCGGCCGTTCTCTTTACCACTTTCTTGTTGTACCATTTGCTTGTTTCTTCTTGATACTTGCTCGATTTTGTAGTGCCTCGATTTCTTTTCTTCTTCGAGCAAATCCTTGCTTATTCTTTTGGTCTTTTCACTTATTATTTGCACATTTTAATCTTGGGCCTTGAAATTGTATTTTCCTCGGGGACATTGCCTCATCTCCGTATAATAGCTTTTGAATGGAGTAAACTTTGTGGATCTTGTTGTAGTTGTGTTGTGGTTCCAAACTATTCTTGGTAATTCTTCAACCCATTTGCCTTTTGGTAATCCCACCAGATTTTTTGAAATTCCTATGCAAATAATTCCATTTGCTCTTTCAACCGCACCATTTGATTGAGGATATTTTACGTAAGTTTAAGGAAAGTTGTATTCAAGACTTGAACAATATTCTCTCAAGTCTTCGCTATCAAATTGAGTGCCATTGTCCAACGTTATTTGTCTTGGGACTCCTAATCTACAAATGATGTTTTGACATAAAAAATTCTTCATAGTCGTGGATGACATGTTTGTTATGGGCTTTGTCTCAATCCATTTTAGAAATATTCAACCGCTACAACCGCATATTGATAATTGCCTTGAGTTGGTGGCGCTTCCCGATGATGTCAATTCCCATCTTGCGAAAGTGGCCAAGTTGGTTCTATTTGTTGGATTGGGTTAGCGAGCATTTGTCTTGTTTGCTAAAAAATTTGGTAGTTGTGACAAGTTTTGATTAGATCTTTTGCTATCTTTCCCGAAATCAAGGCCAATAAAAAACCTTGTCTCAAGGCTTTTCCTCGCTATGGCTCTTGGGCCCGCATGAGTTCCACATGTTCCATTATGAATTTTTGTAATAGCTCTTTTCCTTCTTCGCTTGAGATGCATTTTAGCAATGGTTCACAAATGCCATGTTTGTAAAGTTGATTGTTGATGAGCTTGTAATTTCTTGTCTTATGCTTCATCCTTATTTCATCGACTTTGTTTTCTCGTTCATAGAAACCTTTCAAAAGGCTATTATGGATGATCTCCAACCTTCGCTTTCTATGATGTGAATATGTCTTGGTTCTTCCATCTTCGCCTTGATTGATGATTCTCCCATAAAATTTGATAAAAACATCCGATGGTAATTTCACTTTTTGAGTCACCGCTTTGCGATTTCATTTGCTTCTTCGTTGTTTGTTCTTGAAATACTTCTTACCGTGAAAACTTCTTGAAGTGTTTTTCTTGATCTCTTATATGTTGCAAATATTTTGCTAGCTCGATCTTTTGCTTTGTAACTTTTTTTCCACATGTCCTCGCTACAACTTGAGAATCTGCTTTTGATCAAGATTTTCTCGATTCCGATTGCTCTTGCTTTGCAAAGCCCCAAAGAATATCGCTTCATATTCTCGCGATGTTGTTTGTGCATCGAAATTCTAATCTTACCGCGTATTTCATCTTTATTCCCGAGGGCGAAGTTATTATTGCAGCTACTCCAAACCCGAGGAGCCCCAAGCCCCATCACAATTGATTGTCCATTCTTGACAAGTGAGAGTTCATTCTTGTGTTTCTTTTTTTGATCCTCCTGGGTTTGTTGTTGGGGTCCAACTGATGAAATCCGCTAAAAACTTGTGATTTCATTGCTGCTTCTTTTTTCAAATTCAATGAAGTATTGTGAGATTTCTCGCGCCATTTGCCAAGTCTTCCGATGATTTGCAACTTTGCAATACATCTTTGAGAGGATGGCTTGTTAGTATCCTCACTTTGTGTGCTTGAAAGTAGTGCTTCAACTTTCTTGTTGCCATGAGAACTGCATAAGCAATCTTTTCTATCTCTCAATAATACATTTTTGATCCCGACAAGGCTTCGTAAACAAAGTAAATTGGCTCTTGCCTCTTTGTATGTTCTTTTTCTTTTTTCTTGAATCGAATCGCACTTATAGCCGCTTTCGTATGCCGAGATGTCTAGTAGCAATTTTGATCGGATCCGGATTTGTCAAAGTTGTTGGACTTGAAAGATACTTTTTTATCTCTTCGAATGCATCTTGTTGTTCTTGTCCCTAGACAAAATTTTGTTTGAGCCTTTTAGTGCTTGGAAGATTGGGAAACTTTTTTTCTCGGCATTTTTGAAATGAATCGTTCTCAAAGAAGCTAACCTTCCGCTTAGTTTTTGAATGTCTTTGATATTCTTTTGGAACTTCGCTTCCATGACCGCTTTTATCTTCTCTCGATTTGGGTCGATGCCTTTTGTCAAACTATGCATCCCAAAATTTTTTCCCTTTTGCACTCCGAAAGTGCATTTTTCAGATTGAGTTTCAAATTTGCTTTCCGAAGATTTGAAAAAGTTTGCCGCAAGTCTTGAATATGGTCTTCTTTTTCTTGCTTTTTATGATGATGTCATCCACATAAGCTAACAAGTTGTCGCCAATTTGATCCTTTAAGGCAACCGTCATTCTCGATGAAGCTTGATCCGGCATTGCTAAGCCCTTCTCGCCATTCTGGAAACAACAAGTTCCAAATGGAGTGATGAAACTTGTTTTTTCTTTTGTCTTCTTCCTTCATGTAGATTTGATGGTATCTAGAAAAGCAATCCAGAAACTTAGCATTTCACTTCCTCGCGGCTTGATCCACTAGGGTGTCAATTTTGGAAGACTAAGTTGTTTTTTGACAAGCTTTGTTTAGATCTGTAAAATCTATGCACATTCTCCATTTCATATTCTTTTTTTCCTCACCATGACTATGTTTGCTAGCCATGTTATGAATTGACTTCTCTAATTACTTTTATGCCTAGTAATCTTTTGCACTTCGCTTTTGTCGCAATTGTTCTCGGTTTTCTGATAGTTTTCTTAACCTCTCGCTTTCTTCTGGCTTGATGTTTGGGTCAACATTTAACCCGTGTTCTATGATATCTCTCGCTTGCACCTTCTAAGTCTTTTTGCTGACCAAGCGAAGACATCTTGATTGCTTCTAAAATTCATGAGTTTGTTTTCTTCCTCTTCTAAGTAAATCTTTGCCAATGATGACTTCTCTATCTTTTATCATAAGGTCCAACGGTATGCTTTTTGTTTCTTTCTTTGTACAAGTTCTCGACTTTCTTTGTGGCTTCGCTTCTCTCTATTTCATCTTCTTTTTTCTCAAGATCTTTTTTGATTGTGAGAATGTTCTTTGAGCCGGAGTTGAATCTTTTCAATGTTCCTTGCTTCGATTTGATCTCCGTGTATTGAGATTGGACCATTGATTGCTAGAACTTTCATACAAAGATATGAGTAATTGATTACCGCTTCAAAAGCATTCAAACTTCCTCTTCCAAAGATTGCATTGTATTGGTTGTGCATTTCCACCACATCAAGGCGATTTGTTCTCGTTTGCATTGTTTGGAGTTCTCGAACGATACCGGCAACACAATTCTTCCAATTGAGTTTATCCTTTTCCCACCGGCCAACTAGTGGGTGTTCTCGCTTCTTCCCAAATTTTTCCCTGCCGATGTGCATTGCATCAAAAGTTGATGAAAACAAAATGTCCGCGGAGCTACCTCCGTCTACCAGAATTTTTGAAACATCCCATCCTTCAATGTTGGCTTCGATTACCATTGCGTCCATGTGTGGATAGTCTTTAAGCTTCATATCTTGCTCTATGAATATGATGGGTTGATGTGACCCTTGTTTTTTGAAACCCTCCATTGATATTGAGTTGACTCTTAAGAAATAATTTCTTCTTTCATTGTTGTTTGCATGTTCTATGTTGTTTCCTCCACATATTGTCATTATTCTCGCCTCGCTGGCATTATTGTGTTTGTCGTTGAAATTGCTGGGGAGTTGTTGTTTTGATTGCCCGTGACATTGTTTGCCACCGAAGCCTCTGGTTGTGATATTTGTATTTGTCCCCATTGAGGTGGAGCCACCGCCAATGGTTGACAATTGTAAATTGGAGGTGGTCCCGCAAAAGATTTGTTGATTGAAGTTTGGATTATAATATCCTTGGTTCTCGAGATGAGCTTGCTTGTGCTAGGTGATTGATTGATCTCTCGATTTTCCATCAACTTGTTTTCTTGTTGTACTTGTTCAATACTTTTCTTGACCATTGGGCACATCTTTGATGTGTGGCCAGCCTCTTTGCCATGCACAATGCAATACATTTCTTCCGGCTTTAGAATTCTTCTTTCTCCGAATCTTGTTTGATTGAAACCCCCTCTCTGGTTGTTGTTGTAATTTCTATTCTGAAATTGACTTCGCCGATTGTTTTGTGCTAGTATGTTTTCTCCACTTTGTTCGTTGTTTATTTGGTTGATGCGAAGTGGGGGCTGATATTGATACCGCCTTCGCCGGGGTTCGAGATCCGAACCGATTGTTTGACTTCGCTTGATTTCTTTGGCCGCTTTCTTCATCAATTCTTTTCCGGTAGTCATCATCCGATCTTGCGTATTTTGAAATTCTTCGTAAAGTTGTGCAACTGTTGAGGGTCTTTCTCTTCTTAGATGCGAAGACAACTATCCTGGCCTCGAGGCCTCGATAGTCGCTATGATGACGACTTCGTCCTGAACATTTGGGATTTGAGTCTTCATCCGGATGAATCTTTTGTAATATTGATTATTGGCTCTTTGGGTACCGCTTGATGTCAAATAAATCATCGCTTGTTAGCCCCGTGTGTTGGAATCCTTGAAAGTCAACTAGCGTAGTTGTTCTCAACTGCTCCCAAGTTTTCATTGATCTTGGTTTGATCGAAGAGTACCATTTTTGGGCTGATCCTTTCATTGCTATTATGAGGGCTTTTGCTAGAGTTGTATCATCACCTCCTCCGGATTCCACCGCGGCTTCAAGCTCATGAGGAATTGTCTTGGGTCTGATAACCCTTCGTATGTTGGGATAATATTGAACTTGAAGCCTTTTGGCCATTTTGCCATTTGCAAGTCAATTGAAAGTGGGGATTCTGGATCTACTGTGTTTACAAGCTTTTCTTTTTCTTGATTGCTTTTATTTGCCGAGCTTGGCTCGTCCGTGAGTGTGACTTCGTTTTCTTGATTGTCAAGTTCTTCATTCAATCTTCTTATTTTGGCTTCGGCTTCTTCTATTCTTTGCTTCAGAGTTTTCTCCTCGGTTCCTCGATTCCGCAAGCTTCGAGTTCTTTTTCTTTCTTGTTCAATTCTTCTTCCAGACTTTTGAGCCTTCGCAGTTCTTCGCTTTCATTGTTTTCTTGGGGAAGTTCTTCTCTTGTTAAGTCGTGTTCGCTTGCTTGAGGTACTCCATCTTCCGTAGGTCTTTCTTTGTCGGCAGTTGCTGTCTTGCTCTTGGGTCTCGCCATGGGCCTAGATGGTCGGGGAATGACCGAGACACACACAAACGGGCGCCAAGATGTTGGGTCAAAAGTCAACACAATACTTTATTGATGAAAGAATGGTTTGCAAAGTAGCCATTCAACATGCCCTTACAAAGAATGTCGTGGGGGTATTTATAGGGGACCCCGACTTCGGAAATACCGAAAAATACAAAAGTTTACATTCTAAACAATCCAAGACTTCGTTGATCTAGCGAAGTTGTTTTCACCGTCTTCGCTAGGGATATTGGGCTCCATTGCTTCGAATTCTAGCTTAAGTTGACACCATCGCCTTCGCCGAAGACTCCTTGATCTTGTCTCTTCGTATTGGTCTATCATCGTATTGCTCGCTCGCGAAGCCGATATCCGCTAAGTCGCCTCCGCCCCCTTCGTGAGTTTTGTTTGCAAAGTCTTGACCTGATTTTGTAAGATTCTTACTTTACGCGAAGTCACCTTCGCCATCTTCTTTGTCTTCCAATAATTCCATTTGATATTTTCCCGCAACTTCAAAGTTTGGGACGAAAGTTTCAAAATCAAAGTTAGATCCCAACACTTGCTCTTGGGTCTTCCCATGGCCCGAGATGGTCGTGGGAATGACCGAACACACACAAACGGTGGGCGCCAAGATGTTGGGTGAAAAGTCAACTCAATACTTTATTGATAAGGACTTGGTTACAAAGTTACCATTCAACATGGCTTGTACAAAAGATGTCAGGGGGTATTTATAGGGGCCCCTCGGTCAGATCGAGTAAAATTGCAAAAGTTTACATCTGAATTACAAAAGAAGTCTAAGCCCGGCGCGGTTGATCTTGTCGCCTTTGCTAGAATCTTTAACTATCCTTTCTCCCTTGAATACTATTTCGGGCGGTCTTCGCCAACTTCGCCAATTTCGCTAAGATCTCTGCTTCTTAATCCGCTGAAGTCGCCTTTCCCGACTTCGCTGACCTTCGCTTAAAAACTCGATATGTCGTCGTATTTTGTATTCGCCAACTAGCTTAAGCCTTTTTTCAGCGAAGCCAGCTTCACTTTGTTTCCTGCAACTTCAAAGTTTGGGATAAAAGTTTAGGGACAAAGTTAGCTCCCAACAGTGCTCTTTATTTGCTCATTACACTTTTAGCATGCAGCGGATGTGTTTGATCCACCAAATTAAAACACGAGCTGATGAGAAAAACCGAGTATAGTAAACTTTCAAGCAGGAACAAAGGAACTACTGTTACGTACGTCGGTCATTTATTACTGATCGGATCAATATGCGATAAAGCTCGATGAGATGCATGGATCAGTTCTCCATTACTATCACGTACTTACCCAAGAAAACAACAAGCGATGCTTGAAATCTTTCATGAGGATATCAACAGCTGCATCGACGTTAACTCTGGATCGGATCGAGTAGCAAATTTGTAGTCAGGCATGCAAAGGATTAAAAGGTACGCGATGGGCAAAAAGAAAAAGAAGATTTGATTAGCACCTCTGTCTTGATGACAATACACCCACGTCGAAGTTGTGGAAGCAGAATCTCAGGAAGTGGTCGCAGGAGGGCCTTTTGAACACTGCCGGCACGCCGGCAAGCACGTACGTAGATTCAAATCATGTACCGAATATATTTAAATCGGAGCGAGTTAGCAATCTGAGTCGGATGTCTGCTTCTAATTTGTGGGCGTTGTATATGGCGTTTGCCACGGCACCTCCCGTGCGACAGATGGGGCATTGTGAGAGTCTCGGTTAGGGTGTGTTTAGTTGGTGAAATATTTTGGGTTTGGCTATCGTAACATTTTTCGCTTGTATTTGGTAATTATCGTCCCACCATAGACTAACTAGGCTCAAAAGATTCGTCTCATACTTTCCAGCCAAACTATGCAATTAGTTTTTTTGTTTACCTACATTTAATGCCCATGCATGCGTCAAGTGATTCGATGTGATGGGTACTGAAGACTTTTGGGTTCACTTTTGTGAACTAAACAAGGCCTTAATGTCTCGCGAGCAAGCCATTGAGATCCGTAACGAGAAGCTTCTTCTTCCTGCTCCCCGATCCAGGCTACCGGATCGACCGAACCTTGCTGTCACTGTCAACAGCTTCCTCAGCCTCCTCCTTGGTCTCAACGGAAGCAGGCAAAGATTCGCCACCGCCAAGGGTCGCCGCCGTCATCGTCCTTCATGGGAAGCAGATGACAATGACGACATCACCGCTTGTTCCGTCATCGCCATCGCCTTCGCTTCTCCACCACCTCCCCTAGCTCCAAGTGCCCCCCTCATCGCCACCGCACCGCACCGCACCGCCGCAACTATCCCTCCCCTGCGTTTCTACCGAGGGGAAAGCTTGTGACACCGACAGGCACTCGAGAAAAAACGGACCCCATAGCCACCAAGATTCTACAGCTGAGCGTGACCGTTGTTCTCATCCTCTCACGCGTCACGCCGTCCCCATCCAGCCGTCTCTCACTAGCCACCGCGCACTAGCGTAAGGGCAGCGCAGGCGAATCCGCCACCGCACCACCTGCCGATTCCTCGCTGCGTCCACCGACCGATTGCTCAGGGCTTTGTAAGGGGAATCATCCACGAGGAGAGTGTTTGAAGGTGAGAATTCCCCTCGCTGCCGTGGAAGATCATCGTTGCTCCTCCTTGTCCCACAAATTTCTTCAACTCCTTCAAACCAGCGGTTTGACCTTGCTTTATAAGGTGTTCAATCCAAGACGGCGGCATTTAGACAAGTCCCGGCGAATCGACAAGACTCCGCAAAATGTGAAACGAATGCATATATAGGATAGGCTTAACCGACGGGTTCGTTCTCCATGTGTGCAAAATTTTACCCAACAAAACAAAGCGAGATGATGTTTCAGATCTTTCATCAGGATGTTAGTATTTGATCTCCTCCCATTATTAGACCCAACGGCCTAATAAGGAAGTTGATCTGCTCCCTGATCGGGGGAGCCCAACCCATTAGTGGTTGGAGGGTCCCTGTCACACTGCGGTAATAAATAGGGGTGGGAAAGCCGGGCACAAACTAACGACTTCCACCGCCGCCACTTCTCCCACCGATATCCTATCCCTAATCCGATCAAGAAGGGACGCAGCCACTGACGGAAGTCCTCCACCACCGCCACTGCCTCGACGCCGCGCTACCTCTACACCGACCGTCGCTGCCCTAGTGCAGAAGGAGAACACCGGAGTTGCCATGGCGGAGCCAACTGATGTCGGTACCTTATCCTCTACTCTCTCCCTCTCTCCCGTTGTTCTTGCAGATCTTGTATTAGGAGACCCTGTACATGTTGTTATCTAAGTTGATCTTTAGAAGTACCTCCCACTGTTCCATTCCTAGTCTCGATCCAATTTTTCTATCAATGGTATCACGAGCCTGGCTAGGAGTGGATCCAGTTCGGGAACAAGAATTAAAAGAGAAGAGGGTTTTTCGTCGAACCCTAACCCTAGCTCCGGTTTTCGGATCAGGGCAAAAGGGAAAAAGAAATTAAAAAGAAAATTAGAAGAAGAACCAACCGATCCGATTTCAGATCGGGAAGTACAAATCGAAACCCTAACCATCAGCAAACCCCTAAGTACATCTCAGATCAGAGGCGGTGGGAGATTCCTTACCATCGTCGAACCGCCGGGCGACATGCCGTTACTAGCATCGTCCCGGGTCCATTTTGGGCACAACCGAGGGGTTCCTCGACGGCACCGCGCGCCGCTCCGGCAGCACGCATGCACCGGCGAGGGAACCCGCGGCAGCGCCATGGCTCTGGCCACCCCTTCCTTCTCCGGTGAGGAAACCTCCGGCGAGGTAACCCGATGCAGCCGCCGTGCTCAATAATGGGAACGGTGGAAGGAGAAATGGAGAATATGATAAGCAAGAGAACTAAGAAGAGTAAGAAGGAAGGGCGGGAGGAGCAGCTCGCATCGTCGCTCTCCCGCCGGCGTTGATGGCCGACCGGCCACCGGTGAGAAGTTCGGCGTGGCTGCTTCATTGCTGCATTGCGGTGGCTCAGAGAGGATCAGAAAGAGCAGCTAGGGTTAGGGCTGTGGCCGGCGGCCTCCGGGCTTAAATACCTCGAAATTTCCTGCGAGCCGTCGGATCAGAACGGATGGTTGTGATCGCTCTGTCGAATTAGTTGGGCCGGCAGTGGTTTTGGCCCAGGCGGGCGCTGGCGGCGCCGCTAAGCAGGCCTCGGGCCGCATTGGCCGCTGGGCCGAATCGTTCGCCCAAGCCCAATAAGAAACGGAATTATTTTTCCAATTTTCAGAAGTGAGAAATAAGCAACAAAAAAGGAGGATCCCCGCGATGGGCTGTTTCACTGGCGTGTGAGCAGTGCGCGTTGGTGGGCTGCGGGAGAATGGCCAATGGGCCAAATGGTTCACCCTGGCCCATTAGAAATAGTGAAGTTTTTTTTTCTTTTGTTCTTCACAAATTTCAGAAATATTCTTGGAGTGCTAAGTCATGTTTTGAGATTTATATTTCTGTTAAATTTATGAACCAACGGGATTTAATTTTTCAGAGAGTAATTAAGCACAGTAAGATGACTCTGAGAATTATTATAAAATTATTTATTAGTTTCCGCGCTAAGTCAATTTTAGTTGTCTCTTTTGATTAAATTCGAACCAACAGAGAATTTAATTTTAAGAGCAATTATGTGTTTTTAAGTAAATTTATAATATTGATATTTTCTAACCAACATTTATCAATATTATGAATGTTTTGATTATGAGAATTATTATGAGATTATTGGTATAAGTTTTCCGTCGCTAAGAATTTTCGTAAGTAGTGTTTCATCCTCTATTTAGATTGGAACCAACGGAAAATTTTAAATAGAGGAGTAGAAAGATATTTGTTTAAGTGAGTAGAAAGATATTTGTTTAAGTTCAATTATAGTATTGTTATTTTCTCGACCAACGTTGATGATAACAATATTACAATGGTTTTTAGTTTAAAGTTTCAATCTCTGATAAATTTTTTGTGTGTCAAAGTGACAATTTTTTCGTGAGAACGATTAAGGCAGCTTTCTCGAGAGAGCAGATTAAGACAGCTTTCTCTCGAGAACAGATTAAGACAAAGTTTCCGCTACAAGATGTTGAGTATCTTTAAATTGAATTCGAACCAACGAGAATTTAATTTGAAGAATAGTTATAAGTTTCCAAAGTTGTATTATGATGTTGTAATAGCAATATTATGAGTTTGTAAGGCATTAATTCTATTTTTGCCCAACGGTGATATAGAATTGATGTAAAAAGAATATTATATTAGGTATATATTGCTATTCTTCTAACCAAAGTTGTTGTTATTCAAGAGATTCATGTATCAATTCTATTTCCGGTGATATAGAATTGATGCGTAAGACCGATGTTTTATTCTATCCCTACCCAATTGCATGAGGGACTTTGCTCTCCTAATACAATGGCGAAAGAATTCAGTTTAAGAAATATTTTTCATGTACTTTCTATCGAAGAATTTGTCTTCGCCTCGTGCATTTTTTTTATAAGAGTTGTACTAAGTTAAATGCATGTTTATTTTGACCAACGCCGGATTAAGCATGTATATTAGAATTTGCTTTCGCCTCGTGTATTATGATAAGAGTTGTACTAAGTTACATGCATGTTTATTTTGACCAACGCCGAAATAAGCATGTGTATTACAACATATTCGCATTTATTTCTAATGTGATGATGAAAAGAGCCAATCTTGGCATTTTAGTATGATGAAAAAGAGCCGATCTTGGCATTTAAGTCCCTTCGAGGGAATTATCTCGCTTTGGCGGAAAAGTTTGAGACAATACGCACATGGTGGGTAAAGTTGGTATGGCACTTATGCTATACCATCCTCGCATTATGGGAGTAAGACCCGATGACTTATGTGCTTTTAGTATATCCAAGAATGGGAGAGAAGTTTGAATAGCCCTTATGCTATCCCAATACTTCACTTCTATTGTGTCGCATCATCAAGCACTTAATAAGTCTAAGGATAATAGAAAGTTACATAAGAACCTAAGGATAATGATGATATGTGAGCTTGACTTGCGTATACCGATTGTAAAAGACTATGTTGAGTTTTTGAAGTGAGATAAAGGACAAAGTACTCCCATACCGGGTTAAGAAGTAAAGTTCTGAATGGTTTTCTAATTGTGGCGTAAAAGTTCTGCCACATTTCGAGGGGGAGAAAGTGAGACAAACAATTAAGAAAAATACTCCCTTATACTTCGATAATATGAGATCTCGTATAATGCGGTGCATTACATTGCATTGAAGCTAAGAGTGATCTATAAAGATAAATGTGATCATTGAGGGAGTACAATGATCATAAATAAGATACCCCTAAGTATTGAGATAAGCGGTGCTTAAGAGACTATATGAGTTTAGCGTATAATGAGTTTAATCGGTGCTTAAGGCACTACATGAGTTTAATAGATTAAATCCAAAATAAGAAATTTAAAGATACACTATCTTTTATAAGATGGAGTAACTGGGGGGCATGGTTTAAAGACCTAATTCCTTAAGTTAGAGCAATCAAGGGGAGCAAGGTAGCATAAGAAATAAGTTTTGAGTACAAATGGGTACATGTGCCCACCCCGATGTTTAAGAACCATACTTTCGCTACCTACTCTTGTTGCACCAATAGTGTCAAACACTGAAGTGCCAACATCTATTGTTAGTTCTCCTTTGCCGATAAATAATGAAAATTTGGAACCTCTCCTTCAGGATCCCTTAGAACCTAATGTCGAGCAAAAGGAAGAATAACAATAGCCCCATGAGGCGCCAAATAGAAGATCAGCTATATCAAATGATTGTAAAGTTTATCAAACCAAAGAATTTCAAATAGAGGGTGATCCCACCTCGTTTGAATAAGGCCATCAGAAACACCCGCTCATTGAATTGGTTAGTTGCCATGTAAGAATAAGATGAAATTCCTAATGGAGTTAAACCAGTAGACCGTTGTGGGTCTACAAGATGAGATGTGACTCCAAAGGGAAAATGTTAAGATATAAGGAAGAGGATATTCCTAATGGAGCCAAAACAAGAGGGCTACATATGGGTCTACAAGGTGAAAAGTGACTCCAAAAGGAAAAATGTGTAAAGAACAAGGCTTATAATGAAAGGATTTATGCAAAGAGGATGAGTATGCTACAATAAGTGTCAAGGGCGATTACAATTCAGAATTACATCGATGGGTGTATAGACAACATTCCTCAACGAGGATCAAGATGACATGGTTGCATATGGGATAACATAAGAAGAAATCCATTTATGGGTTGATATAAGACACCCGACGGTGGCATCTAAGGTTTAATGAAATAATAAGAAAGTTTCGCTAATGTAATGAGAGGACAATTGTATTAGTACATAGTTAAAGAATGGGAAATTCATTTCCTAATCTAGTAAGTAGATAATATCTTGCTTATTAGTAGTGATGTTAATCTACTATAAGAAAAGATTCTTGTCCTCCAAATTAAATAAGAATGATCTTGGTGAAATGCCACTGCTCAAGCAATTGAAATTTACCGAGATAAGAAAGGGGTATTAGAACTATCACAAAGGCATACTTAGAAAAGATTCTAAGAAATAAGATGTGCCTGCGAGAAGACTTATGCCTGTTTTCATGGTCAAGGGTAATATCTTTAAGAATTTTAGTGTTCTTAGAATCAATGAGAAATATATCAAAAGAAGATGGTACCATATGCTTTAGGGAATTCCTATGCTTTAGCCGCTGAAAGCTTAATGAATGCATAAGTATGAGATTACCCCGACTCAGCTTCAAGTATCCTGTTATTTTGGCAAAGGACCACTCCAGCCTATAGATCACCGGAATGGAGTTAAGAGTTTTGGCCTCATGCTAAAGAAAGAAAGAATAAGTATTCTCAAATAGATGTGGGTATATAGACTAAGTAATGGCAAGTGGTGCAACAAATCCACAATTGTTGCTAACACTTGCAGCTTGGAGTTTTATTGTCTAAAAGCTCCAATGAATCAATTTTTGTATCATTAGTAATGCAAAGTTATGGTATAGCATGTCATGAGGCTAAGAGACAGTAAAAGGTTAAGATAACCTATACCCGGATTGATAATGGTTGACACCAGCAATAACCATATAAGCATTTCACTCCTAAGACAACAAATCAAGTGTGTTTGCCAAACACATTGACATTAAGTTATATGTTGTAAAGGAGAAAGTCCGTAATCATTAGGAATCTATTGAGCATGTAAGTACTAAGTAAGTTTTGTGGATCCGCTACAAATGGCTTACCACCTA
Source organism: Hyparrhenia diplandra (assembly GCA_015847255.1). NCBI lineage: Eukaryota > Viridiplantae > Streptophyta > Magnoliopsida > Poales > Poaceae > Hyparrhenia > Hyparrhenia diplandra. The sequence continues at coordinate 59,577 of JADLZK010011451.1, read as the reverse complement.
GTGTATTGAGAGAATACACAAATCGACATGGGTTGATGTAAGGCCAATGATTTCGACAATTAGGGGCCCGCTTAGGACTCTGTTTCAAATCAAATTGATGTATTGTAGCTGTCAAGTCCAATGACAATTGACCATGACGATGAGACACGCTCTAACGCATTGATTTAATGAGACGGGGTTTTGAGCACTAAGTATTTAAGTTTGAGATTAAAGATTAAGATGTAAGAAGAGATCAAGGGGGGGAATGTTAGTATTTGATCTCCTCCCATTATTGGACCCAATGGCCTAATAAGGAAATTGATCTGCTCCCTGATCGGGGGAGCCCAACTCATTAGTGGTTGGAGGGCCCCTGTCACACTGCGGTAATAAATAGGGGTGGAGAGCGGGGCACAAACTAACGAGTTCCACCGCCGCCACTTCTCCCACCGATATCCTATCCCCGATCCGATCAAGAAGGGACGCAGCCAAAGGACGGAAGTCCTCCACCACCGCCGCCATCGCCTCGACGTCCGCGCTTACCTCTACACCGACCGCCGCTGCCCTAGTGCAGAAGGAGAACACCGGAGTTGCCATGGCGGAGCCAACTGATGTCGGTACCTTATCCTCTACTCTCTCCCTCTCTCCCGTTGTTCTTGCAGATCTTGTATTAGGAGACCCTGTACATGTTGTTATCTAAGTTGATCTTTAGAAGTACCTCCCACTGTTCCATTCCTAGTCTCGATCCAATTTTTCTATCACAGGATATTAACAACTGCGTCGACATTAGCTCTGTTGTAAATAAACAAATGTATATCATAATCAGCAATTCAGAACCACCCAGCAGAATTATATATACCGGCGTGCTTAAAGAGATGCAGGGGAAGTACAGTCGCTAATTAATTGGCACCTGAGTCTTGATGACCATATCCCCAGCTCGAAGAGGCGGATGCAGAACCTCAGGAAATCGTCACAGTAGGGACGTTTGAAGACTGCGGTTGTGGTAATGGTACCATACATGGCAAATCATTTTTCAAGGTAGCTCCCAATCTGATTCAGGCGTATAGTAATAGTACAAACAAAAATTTGCAGTAACTTTACCTAGTTTGCCTCGAACTTTCCATGGGACAGGTGAGCGTTGTGCTTGTCCTGGTTGATATCGGCGAGCAAGCCATTAAGAGCCAGGATAAGTAGCTTGTTCTTCCTCCTTGGTGCAAAGATAATCATCACTGCTGACCCTCTTGGTGGTAAGCCCATGTCCTGAACGGCCCTGCTGTCGGCTTCCTTTTTTTTTGCGAAAAGGAAAAATTCCATTAACACTAAAGCAAGTTACATCATCTCATTACAAAAGTAAACCAAACTACTCTACCTTCATTGATGGGAGACAAGAAACATTGAAAAAACCATAAATTCCACCATCTAGGATCATCATCCCAAACGGATATGCCACGGACGCAAGTTCGATCCGAACGAACAGGGCCATCTCACCATCCACCGCCATCATCCTCATACCCATCACTTTTATAAAAGAGGAATAAACCGCTAAAACTCCACATGCGAACATGATGAAATTGGCGCCACCGATTACGCCGTCGAACTCATCGCTGTTGCCTTCACCGGTCGCCATGAGAGAACACAAGTCCAACCGACATCCGTGATAGATATCGTTGGAAAACTAAATCTCACTAGCCCATCGCCATGGCTGCAAAAGAACCACAACGAGGCAAAGGAAGGGCCGGAGTATCTTATTATCCATCAATGGTGATGTCTTCGCCTTGCCATCACCGCCGAGGAACGACATGCTCCATTGCTCCATCGATGATCTTGACGACGCCTTTACGCCGTAGCCAATTTCTTCGATTGGATCTCCTGAGAAACTTTAACCTCAAGACTCGATCTACTAGAAAAACTTATTAAAAACGATGGATCCCCACTCTTCCTTCCTCCGCGATGATGCCGAGGAGAAGGAGGGGGGACCAGCCGTGGTGGACGACGGAGCCGGCGGCGGCGCCCTAGGGTTGAGCGCGCGCAGCCCTCACGCCAAGATATCTTGTCAAAGGAACCACCATGATCATTGAGTCCACCGCCGCTGCGGCGGGCGCATGCACCAACAACAAGCGTGCCTCTTCTCCATCGCCAGCCACTTGATCCGCCTTCCTCTTGTTCGATCCGTGCTTGCTCGTTGTCCGAGCTTGAAGCATCGGCCACATCCTTACACAAATGCATCATCCTCTTTGCGGCAAAAAAAGCCTAAAACGACTTGTGATACATAAGCAAGCAAAGCATGGTTTCACCAATCACTAGACGGTTTGGTTGGCGGAGATAGAGAATAAGATGAGCCGGAGCCTCACCAGCCAGCAGAAGCAGCCAGACTCGACAATACAAAGAAGTTGAGGTTGATTCGCCAAGATCGTCGCCGTGACGACGGCGGCAGAGGTGGCATCCCAGTCGCGTGTGGGTTGTCGCTCCTCGTTCTTCTTCCTCTTCTTCGAGGATCGCTCATTATTGTTCCTTTCTTCCACTCCGGCGTGCCGGTGGTGGTGATGGTGGTTCCTCCGCCGCCAACCAAAGGAGACCGTAAAACAAATTTAGATACCTGGAGTGGTACATGATTTTTTTCAAGATCACGCCCTTCAACGTTTTTTCATTAAGCGTAGAAACATAAAACAAATACACAAGAGTCTTACATGGTAACCAAGGTTACCACCCGAAACCTACCAACTACTCGGATCTAAAATACCGTGATTACATTATAACAAACATGCGACAAAGTTGTTGCGTGGACAAAGCTTAAGCACTCGGGCACTTAGCTCCTCCTCCAAACCAAGAAGGTTGAGGTCCAACATGGTCACATCGAAACCTCCCCCTAGCAGCTTATTCAAGCCGCTCCACTATGCGACCGCCATGTCCCCCTTGAAAGCCGCATTGAATTGGGACACAATGTCACCCCGGACAAATACTTTCATCCACCCGAACTCCGAGCTTCCGCAAATGTAACCTTTTCCCGCAACGTCGCTGTTGGCCTCGGGCTTAGCGCAAGACGCCGCCGCCGAGTGAAACTGGAGTTTTGGCACGCCTTACCTTTGGTCGCTTCCACAAGGGGGGTTGCGATTGGCGCATGCACCTCCGCCACCGCGATCCCGCACCGAACGGGCGTCTCGCCGCCGGGCGCGGCGCAAGAATAGTGCCGAGGCGCCCGAAACACCGCGGCGGCGATCGCTGCGTCATCCGCATCGTGGCCGCAAGCGAGGTGGTAGCAGGTGGGGTGTCGGCTCCCCGCCGCGCCGACCACCGCCAAAGACAGCACGCGCATCGGGAAGGTAAGCCGCACCACACACGGCGGCGGCGGGGGATCGACCGCACCGTCGCTCTATGCAGCGAGGACACAAGGGTGTGCGATGAGGGAGGTCGCGAGCTCATCGAAAGCATCGGATCGACCCATATCGTGAAACCGCACCCTCGCCCCTGGCAGTGAGTGCTATGGGTCCACGGTGGCGCTGAAAGCCGCCGGGGTGGCCCTGGATACCGAAGCCGACGTCGGCGCCGTCCGGCGGCGCGCTTGTGGACGCTTCTCGAGGCGCCCTAGGTGGTGACAAAGCCTCGGCCAGCGATTGCGACACGCGTGAGGGGTCGCAGCCTTCGTGTTCTTGGCCCGTGAGGACGGCGACGCCCGGGAGGGTCTTGCTTGCATTTCGACGCCGCGACCCGCATGCACCCCTCGCCGGCGGCGGAACCCCCAAGAACGAAGACCCGTGGGTGGGAGTGGCACCGAGCGGCGTGGTCACACGCCAAGCGGAGTTGAAGCAAAGGCCCACTCGGGGCGGTGGGGCCGGCGGCGGCGTCTTGGTGGTGCACTAGCGGGCTGCGCCGTTAGCGGCGGACGAACGACGTTCGGAAGCCATCGGCGTCGACATCCGGCGATGGGGTGTGGCCCGCTGGCCCAAGCGCAGGTCGCGCCGATCCTGGCGCGGCCGCGGACCGAAGCGTGCCGTGCAGGCACCCGCCGTACCTCGGGCCGCGCGCGCGCTCCGACGATGATGCCGCCTCTTCCCGCCGAGGCAAGACGTGGCCCACCACCTTCCTCCCGCAAAGACTTCTACCGTCGGCGGGAGGCGGCTTGGATAGCTGCGGCGGCGCCCGTGCACGACGGACGAGTGGCAGCCGAGCCTCAAGCCGTCGCCGGTCGCTGAGAGGATCGTCCCTCCCAGCCGCTGGAACTTGCCCTCGCCCGCCGTCCGATGGTCGGGGAAGGGGTGAGCATGTGAGGAGAGGGGAGGACGCAAGCGGTTGCCTGGGCGCACCTCCCCATGGCCCGCACACATCCCTCTTCTCGTCCACGTCCTCAACAGACATTCGCCGAGGCCGGCGGCGGCGCTGGCAATGATGTAGCCGCACCCGGCGACGCTACCGGGGCGGCGAGATGGGGCCGTGGGCGACAAGGGCGCTGGCAGCTGCAGCCATGTGCCACTCACGCCAGCGCCCCGCAACGGTGGTCTTAGCGTTCTGGAGGTATCCCTGCCGGGACGGGCGTAGCGGGCGGGCGAGCCCGCCACGGGCGGCCACGCTGTGCTCGTAGGAAGAAGTGTCGACCGCGTGGGCGATGGGGGCAGCGAGAAGCCGCTTCGCGGGCGCGGCCAGGGGCGAATCCAGCCCGCGCTCGGCCGGATCCTACCGCGCGGTTTACAAAGGCGCGAGTGGCAGCGGCCTGGGCGGCGGTTTCGAGCACCGCCACGCACGCTGGCCTCCGAGGCGACGACGACGTGCAGGGCGCCGGCACCGAGAGCAACGGGGACAGGCTCGACGGACTGGCGCGTGGGCCCGCCGGATCCGTCACTTGCGCCGGGCGGGGAGTGGTGGCGTCCGGCGGCGGCCCTGTTCGCCGGGCCACGCCATGGCAGAAGCGCAAAGGCTCACGAGGGGAGGTGGGGCCGGACGGTGGGGGAGGGGAGGGAGAGAGGGAGGGGAGGCAGGGCGAGGGCGGGCAGGACGGGCGCCGGGGTCGGTAGCCGCCGGGCGCCGCCGATGGCGGCGCTGGGCGTGCCACCGCCGGGTCGCCGCCCAACGGTCATCGAGCCCCCGCAAGAACCGTGTATCACTGTAGTCATTTTTCTTTACTATCGCCTATACTGCCGTATTGGTACATGATTTCTCCCAAGTCGCCCCAACACACACACAGGCGACAAGAGGAAGGGGGCGTACACCTTATTCGCTTCCGGTGGCTTGGCAACTGAAAGAGAGGAACGCTAGGTGCTTCCGCAACGGCCTCCACCACAAGCCAGCTGCTATCACTCATCAAGCACACCGCCGATCAATGAATCGGCCGGGCGCCGCAAGTTTAGTTGTTTAATCCGCAAGTAATCGCTTTGAGGTTTTGTTTTGGGAGGCTGCGCTTTATTGTAAAATCTAACCCCTCCCGAACGCTTTCAAGCTAATGTAAAAAACTCTTCTACTTAAATACAAAGATGCGCAAATCTTTTGCGATTCGAAAAAAAAAAAAACTATATATGAAGCCGTAAATAATTAAATCACATGACAATGCAGGGCAGCTAGCTAGGATGCATGTTGTATACCTGCAGCGGCGACGGTAGCGAGCTCTTGCCGCAGCCCCATCCGCCAGACTCACCTAAAACTTTTTCTGTTAAAAGTTTTGACTTCAAACAAAACTAAAATAGCCTATAAATTTAAAATGGAGACAGTAACATAATAGGTTGACGATGTAAGCTAGGATGCAGCAGATCTCCCACGAAAACTACTTTTGTAATATACCAGCCCCATTTTCACGGTACTCAGCGATTTTACTGTAGTGTTTTATGATTGGCAGCTTTTCTTATGCTAATATTTGTACAAATAGCTAAAAAATAAATGCCATATTTAAACTGCTTTTGGTAAAAACTCAATGACATACTCTCACTTTATTGAACCATAAATATTTGAATGAATACATGTTATATAAGTCAAAAGCGTGGTTAGCAAAAGTAGGAGTTGTCAATTATTTTAAAAAATTGAGGTTTGTAATTAGTGTATCATCATCCTTGCCTGAATGAAAAATGTCCACATATCAGATCCAGAGGGAGTAGGGACAATGCATAGTTAATTCGGTACCACAGAGAATGTTAAAACCGGCCATCACTGTATTTGGATTTGGATGTGCGCTTTTATTGGTTTGATTTAATCTTGAGAAAGATTGTGGCGGGCCACGAGCAGACGGGCCGTGGGGCCCAGGTCGCGAAAGCTTATTAGGTAGAGAGGGAGTCGACGCCCAGATGAGAATCCTACGTGAGCATGAGATACATTTTTTTAAAACAAGCATGAGATACATTTTTCAAAACAAAATGGAGAAAAAGGGAGCGTCGTTGCCGGGGATCGAACCCGCAAGACAGGTGGGAATACTCACCACTATACTACAACGACTTGCTTGTTGTTTAGCAGATTAATATCAGACTAGCTAGCATGCCCGTCGCGTTCTTAAGCGGGGGATAACAAAACTTTTATACTGCAAACACACACAGATCGCATGATAAAGACAATAAAGATCGCCACCTGTTTCAAACTCGGGTTGATTTCAATATCAAATTGAGAAGCGTGCTAGCGCGCAGCAAGTACAAAAAAAAAAAAAATGACGACACCAATACATATGTCTAATAATTGGCAAATTAGTAAAGAAAAATTTGGTTCTCATCTTTCGAGTTAATCCATTAATTCGACCTCAATTGCTATTGGCTAGCTTTTAAGAAACTGAGACAACATATCAAATTGAGACATAAAAATGAATAGGCTCCAATGAAACAGTGAGAAATGCAAACATCATACTAATGCTTGGCGCATCTAACAAAATTAGATTTTTGCCTGGAGCACTACCAATATGAACCAAATCAAAAACCGAACAATTTTATATGACAGGTCAATTCAGACTTATCACACAGCAGAGCAGGCAATGCTAGAGCATGGAAACCATAGGTACAAAAAAAGAATGAAATCTTTATAACAATAGAGAGCGCAAGTAGATGGATCAACCTGATGTCCAAGGGCAAAACAATGGACTTGTCCGATGCCTAACCTAGGTAGGTCCTTGGACCCAGCAGTGGCACGCTACATATATTCTTGGAACAAATCTCGCCGCTGATGAGGAGCAATTGAGGTCTTGAGGACGCAATCACTGCAAATGGATAGTTGAAAGCACCTTGTGCTTCCAACTCAAATTCAATGGTTAACTACATCTCAGTCCAATACGCATAACAACATGAAAACCACAAATGTACATGAAATCTGCACCAATTGTAGCTTTGTACTGCTGACTGAACTTTTGTGGACATATCTAGCTGAAAGTCAAGAATATCAAAGCACACAAAGTACTTAAAGCTGTCCAACATTTTCAAATAGATTATACATGTCAAGATACTCAATTCTTCTTGCATTTACATCATCTTAACTATAACCCCCATTCTGCAATAAGCACGATGTTTGAATGTACCAGAGGTTTCAGAACAAGATTCACAAAATCACAGGTCACGCTCACGCACTGCGCAATGAATGAGAATGCAGGTAAGCAGTTATTGACTACAACTCTGCCAGTGTGACCTCACGGTAATGCAAAATCCCATACCCTAAACTAAAGAGATGCGTTCTTACAGCTCAACGGATGAAACTCATGTTTATAAAACAGCACAGATTTTCGACACGGCTGCAAATTTGCCGCCTTCTGAGCATTAAGGCATAATTTGATCCATGGGGAAAAAGCAGATTCTTGGACCATCCCTACAAAAGCGCATTAGCAGAGGCCCAAGTTAACAAAAACTGAGGTAAAGTCATCCTAATTTGGGTGCTCTAATCATGTACTCCAAGCCACAAGAATCATCCCTCTGAAAGCACATGATAGGCATGACAATTCCACCAGCAGCAATAAACAGCTATCACTTGTGAGTAAAACTGAAAGTCTCTTGTTTGTGTACCTTGTCAGCAAGCATCTGATGCATCACCCTCACAACCTGCGCGCCAGAAGAGTGCCCCACAAAATGCACTGGGTTGTGCTCGTCCCACACAGAATAGTGCCCTGCACCAAATTAGAACAGCCATGTAAGAACTAATGGATCAATAAATTTCTGAAAGGCCGGCCATGGCCATGTGTTGTGTTCTTCGGAATCTCTACTTGTGTGATATATTCTCCAAAAACCTGTTGTGGCCGGGAGCCTTGCTGTGCTCCTCACATGGAATCTCTACTTGTGTGATATATTCTCCAAATCTATCAGCATTTATCTACAAAATATGATCCTAACATGGAAGCGGTACACAAAGAATCAATAGAGATGCAAGGAAATTGTGCGGCTACTTCATAGCATTCATCACAAGTGAAATAGGAAGTAATCACATTCTAAAACTATCAATTCAAACACATCATTCATAAACCACTATCCAATTCCACTCCACAAGCCATTTCTAATGCTAAAATATGTTTTTGAGTTGATGACTCACAATTCAAGTGCACTGAAATCATCTGATGCTAAACAGAAAACAAAAATAGTCAATAATGATTAACATCAATCTAGAATATCATTCATAGTATATGTCACTTGTCACATTCAAAGGGACCTGAATCTGCGGTTCGCTGATCTGGGGTTCATTGGGCTGCCCTTCACTTGGGACAATCGATAACAAGGGGACAGAAATGTCAAGGTACGGTTGGATAGAGCATTTGCTAATGCCGCTTTTCTGATGCTTTCAAAGATATTAAAGGTTGGCATGTGCAAACAACGGAATCCGATCATTGTTGTCTGGTAATTGAGTGTTACCGCTCGAAGAAACGGAGAGGCAGAAGGAGGAAGAATTTTAAATACGAGAATATGTGGTGCCGAGATACTCGTACTTGAGGCTAGTGAAGGTCTCCTGGGGAGATGCACATTCGGTCCGAAATATGTGCCAGCTACAGGAGAAATTGGGACGAATGCAGGGAGCTTTCCAAGACTGGGAACAATCTGTTTTTGGCTCGGTCAAGCAAGATTTGAAACTCCTACGCAGGGACCTTGAAGGGACCTGAATCTGCACGTATGAAATTTGCAGCAATAACGGAGAGGAAAAAGGTTCTGTCATCCTTCTTTTTGGAAAAATTGGTTGATCCTAAATGGGGTGCTAAACATGAAGCTACTATCAAAGCAAACATGTAATTACCTATAGTTGCAGTACTGCCACGAGCCATAGTTTACTTGTGAGCAGCAGTAGGATGACGATTGCTGTAAAAGACAACATATCTGCAGCCTTCTCTAAGCAGGCCTTACTATGCACAGACAAGTAGAACGAGAAGTAGACACCATTCGTATGTCTCCATGACCTGCTAGAGTGCCAGTGCAGCCATCTTAGATGTCGGGCGGCGCGGACGGGCGAGGAACCCGGCACCTCACAGAGTCCGCAGCCGATGAATCCTGCCCCTCTCTATGCAGAGCACCAACAGCTGGAGCATGCTCCTCGCCACCAGCACATCCCGCAGCATCGGCGGCGGCTGGACAAAACCGCGGGTGAAATACCTGTGTCTGCTAAAGGTGAAATAGAAGTGATTCATCACTACAAAGTCTCTATATAGATTCCTTACAGATCAAGGAGTGGCTAGCAGGGTAGCTGGATATATTTGGAAGAGCAAGGTGCCCATGAAGATCAAGTTCTTTTTGTGGCAAACCTTTAATAACAAATTACAAGTTGCTAAATCTTTAAAGAAAAGAGGCTGGAAAGGGTCAGAAAAATGTTGCTTGGGGATGGTATTGAAGATGTGGATCATGTCTTTTTTTTTAAATGTCATCTTGCTAAATTTGTTTGGCATATGTTCAAGGATATTTGGCATTTACAAGAGATTCCACATTCTTTGAATGACTTAGCAAGCTGCTGGCTGTTGGGCAGAGGGCCTACCAAAGCCAGTTTGATAATGTTCATTTTTGATTGTTTTGCTTGGGCTATCTGGAATATCGAAAACAAAATGGCAATTGAACAAATGTTCCCAGGAAGCACTACTGATGTCATTTTCATGGCCACATCTTATATGCAGAAATGGAAGATCCTATTGAAGGCCAGGGATAGGGAACAAGTCGAAGAAGCAAAGGAAAGAATCTGGGAGTGGCTGCGGAGCTTTTCACCAAATAGGATGAGTTCAACAGATGTATTCGAACTGTAATAGGATATTACTGTGAAGTAGCTTTCTTTCTGTTGATGTTTTTCTCTTCATTGTAAGCTGGTTTCCCCAGCAGAATTCATGTCAAACGTTTTGGCTTTCTTAAAAGCCGAGTTATTAAACTCTTTTAAAAAAAAAATAGAAGTGATTCAAGTAATCACAAATATATTATATAACTGACAGCACCCACAATCATTTCTATAATAACAATGATAAATTGGATCCCCATTTCTAGCAAGCAAAAGGTGGTAAAACCGGTTCTGCCATAGGAGCATGAAAGGGAGCACATGAAGTTAACTATGGGATCTGTATAGGCAAAATTAAGGCAAAATGAAAAAAAAGGAGCACTACATATCGAGCATCTGTGGTGTGTATGTGTCCAATTTGGGCCCAAACAAACAAAGGGAAGGAGCACTACATGTCGATCAGCCGTTGGTGATGTAGTCAATTTGGAATCAGCAAACAGCTGTGCACGCAACACTAAACAAATAGGATCTGATCGTTTGCCAAAAAAAAAAAAAAAAAAAAAAAAAATACAGAATAAGATCGGCAGCAGGGAGTGATGAATACGGACCTCAGGCTCGGAGGAGCAGCACGAGGAGGATGATTTGGAATGTGGCACCCTGCGCGAGCGAAGCAAAGCTGGGGGGTGATTGCTGTGATGCAGCTGGTGGTGGTTGCACCCGACGGCGTTCACCTCCACCGGCTCCTCCTCACTACGCCAGAAGGCTTCTTCAGGGGGCGGCGGGCAGGCTCTTTAGGGCGGTTTTGCCACCGCCCCTAACTTATCGTTCCTACAGTGGAACCACATGAGGCGGTTGGTGATCTGCAACCATCCCTACAGTTTGAGCCATCCCTACTATGAAATCTAGATTTTGCGTTTTCAAAATTAAAAAAAAATAGTAAAATATTTTTATTTAATGGGGCGAGGCCCCCACCGGTCAGCCACAAACCACACCTAGTCACCACCATTTTTTTTTTGGGTTTTGGCAAACTTTGCGGTGGTCGGGATTCGAACCCGCCACCTCACGCCTTCGTCTTGCGGATAGTCCCTACCACTACACATGTCGTGTCCATATCTCATTCCTCCCCCCCACATATTATACAAATTCGAGTGAAAGTTGACTATTTGGGCCCTAAACGGTTCAAATCAAAAAAGTGGTCAACTACAAAGTTTCATAACTTTTCAAGATCTATAATTTTCATTTAGGGTGTTTCTCCATCCGAGGTCGTTTTACGAAATTTGAATTTCAAATTTGAGACATTTCAACGTAGCTTTTGCATGACTAGATGATTTCAAATTAAAAAGTGGTCAACTACAAAGTTTCATGACTTTTCGAGATCTACAATTCTTATTTAGAAAGTTTTTCCATCCGAGGTCGTTTGAAAAATTCAAATTTCAAAATTTAGACATTCAAACTCACATTTTGAGGCATCAAATAAAGTCAATTCAAAAGTGGTCAACAACAAAGATTCATAACTTTTCGAGATCTACAATTCTTATTTAGGAAGTTTTTCCATCCGAGGTCATTTTAAAATTTTTTTTTGAGTGTCTCATTTCAAATTTCTGACAACCCACCGTAGGGCCACTCAATATAGAAACGCCCCCTACCGTGGACCACAAAGGCGGCTGGATATTGAACCGCCCCTACTAATAGTAGGGCGGCTCGTAACACCACCCGCCCCTACAATGTCCACATGAGGGGCGGCCGGGTCTGTGAGGCAAAAAAAGGACCATTTGTAGGCGCTTTTAGATAGAACCGCCCCTAATAAAAAAACGGGCGTTCTTATAGTGCCCTTTCTACGTAGTGCCTCCGGCGAGGCGAGATCCCCCCGCCATCGGTTTGGAAAAGGGCGCCGCGAGGGAGTTGCCGATAGATCCATCGCCCGAAGCCACCATGGGATGGGGTGCTCGCACCACTACTAGAAAACCCCCTATAGGTATCGTTGTATTTGTAACGCCTTCAAAAACGTCTCTACGTTGGCACGTAAAGACGTTCTTTGGCACAATTTTAAGAACGTATCTAAGTGTCACGATATTTAACACGCTTTAGACGTTAAGAGATTTCTAGGCACATTTTTTAATACTGTTGACGGTAGTTATCGTCAACTTTTTACCATGAAATAATAGAACATTTGAGAACAAGAACAATAGAAGATAGGGTCTATACTAATGATTTCCAAGAGTTTTGTGCACACTCAGTTTTGCAGGTGAACTCCAAAAATAGCGAGAATATCGAGAGAAAAAGAGAAGAAATAGAGAAACAGAAGAAAAGGACCAAATCAGGGCAATTAGTATAAATTTCAAGGGTCTAAAGGACAAAAGAAGACAGCTCGCGAAGGCTGGGGCCCTCATGTCAGGATGTGGGGCCGGGCGGCCTGACATGTGGGGCCGCACGGCACCCCCCTGTGGAGACACATGTCCTGCTTCTGGAACCTTCCCACAACCGACCTAAGGAGTAGATCTAAGCCGTCCAATCAAGTCGGTTTGATCCAAGGGCTGAGATTCATCCCACCGGCCTATATAAGCAGGCGCGGGGCTCCCCCACAAAACCCTAATTCATTATCCTCATGTCAAAGCTAGAGAGCAATTCCAATTAGCTACTACGGATATGATTAGCAATCAAGATTAGACTAATTCTTAGAATTAGTCTATGATTAGAAATAGATTAGATCTAGTAATGAGTAGATTAGAGGAGCTCGGCCGGTCGGATCTTCTCTCAGTGTATTCTCAAGGGATCAAGTTACGCGTGAGAAGAACTTGCTCTCGAGATTCTCTCGTGAGTCAACTTCTTATTAAAGTAAGCATTGGTTTACATTGTTCTTCTTGTTTGCAACTCTCTTTTGAGGACTTTAATCTTGGTGATTTCTTGATTAAGGGAGTAATTCTTAGTGTAAGTGTGGTGCTTAGACTAGGGTTATTTGTGAATGCCCCCTATTGGCCCTAATCGGTGGTAGTATCATGAAGGTGACTTTTATAGCTTCATTGAATCCTCTATAGCCCACCTCTCGTCAATAGGCGAAACGGTAGACTTTTAAATGCTTCTTAGTAGAGTAATTTTGCCTTACCTATTAAGAATTAGCGTCCTAGATAGAACAATTATGAATCAAGTTTATGGATGTTTGAATTAGATACATTTGAGGAATCTCCTTTATTTGCTAGTTTCTTAAGTACCTTGATTGTGAAGTTTGCGTTAAGTTAGATCTTTGTTATATTCACCTACTTGTTCCTTTGGGTTCGATATTAAAAACCGGGAGTTTATCTTTTGGTGAAGTGCTACAACGTATTTCTATCAGGCGCTTACGGATATCTTATCTTTATTGTGAGCGGTTTAAAAATACCAACAAATACTCTATAGAGCCTAACACGGTCCATACGAAGACGCTTCTAATACGCTTTAAGTAAAAGCGTGTCTACATCTCGTATAGAGACGTGTGAAAACGTGTCTATTACCTAAAAAGCGTAGCTACTGGGGGGGTTTTCTAGTAGTGCACATATGGTCGCGCACCACCGCTGGTCTAATCACGCCGCCTCGGGAGCTTCCATGCCCGCGGGTCGCCGCGCTTCGCGCCGAGTCTTTGCCGCGCTCGCGGACGGGGCGCGGCGTCACCCGGGTCACCATCGGTGGTGGGAAGGAGCTCGCCGCCGTTGTTGGAGAAGGAGGTGGGTGGAGGGGCTCCAAGACAATACCCGACGCCCCGTCACCCCGATGCGCCGCCACCACCGAGATTCGAGGTAGGGGAGGGCTGCCGCGACCACGCCGGTGTCGGGGGTAGGGAAGGCTGCCGACGCCAGCGGGGTTGTGGAGGCAGCGCGTAGGTGTTTCGAAGAACGTGGTCGCACGACGGGCGACAGCCGAGATCAACGGCGCCGAGGCGGTGGCATGACCGGTGGCATCATGGCGGCGCGAGGGCGCAGCGGGCGAGGCACCGCGGTCGCACGGGGAGGGAGATCGCACGGGGCAGGCGCTACGCGGGGCGGAACGGGCGCCTCTCCTTGCCCGATTGATTGGAGATCGCGACTTGCTTCCAAATTTGTCTCGTGGCTTCCATATCCGGATCACGGTGGGAGGCGGGTGGCAGCAACACGGATCGCACGGCCGTGCGGGAGGCGACCTGAACGAAGTCGCACAAAAAAAAAAGTCTTACTTTCGTTCTTTTTGTTTGTGAGAGATTGAGTTTATGGAAGCGCTGCTTTTAATTTCACCCATTCTAAGAACCCAACAGTTTCCCTTCCATTTTATTGTCTCACCTATATATATATACTACCCTCCAGTCCTAAAAATAAGTCCCCATCTTATTTTGAGGAGTAAGACAATTTTAATTTTCAACAAATATATTTAGAAACCATTAATATTTATAATAATAGATTCATTACATCATACATTTCGATAAATTTAGTCAAAGTTGGAGTTATTGACTCCTTTTATATAAATCTAATCAACTGGATTCCAAAAAAAGGCATTTTTCAACGCACACCCTAAAGGCATCGTGCTCGTGCATCCACAAAGAAACCAGAAGGCATTTCCTTTAAAAAAAAAAAAGGCATTAACACGAGCTGGAGAGGCCCGTTCTTGGGATAAAAAACAGAAGGCATTCACATACGAAATTGAAATATGGTAATGATGTGATTGGTCGGAAGCAGCTGGTTAGTAGTAATAACATCATTTTGGAAAATCAGTGGGAATCTGTTTGGTTTTTGTTCTAGGAGTACATACATCCCAAATTCCCAATCATATTTCCAGATACTGTAAAAAGAATTGAGTGGATGCATAATTGCATATGTAGATGCATTCAAAATACGAAAAAGGGCGTGACCGGATTCCGGAAATACTGGAGGCACGTAATTTCAAACTCGAGTTTTTTTTATTAGATAAATTTCAAACTCGAGTAGGAAAACAAAATAGTATTTGTCATGCTGATTCTGACCGTGGATCTCCAACTGTGTAACAAGAACCGCTCAATTTATAAGAAATCAAGTATAATGGCGACTACCGAAGTAATCACACAGTCACACTTGAATCTATATAAACACAGTAGTCCATAAAATCTTGAAGGATTTCAAACATTTCAACGGCATACCTCCGAATCGTGTCAGGCTCGAGTTTACAATACATGAATTTCAAACGGTTCGCAAATACTTAAATCGGAGTTCAACAATTATTACAATACCAAGATCGAAATATAGTAGCGGAATCAAATAGTTTTCAAATTACCAAATAAACTTAAAACCTTTTTTTTTTTTAAAGTTGTGCCATGAGAATCATTCCTACGATAGCAAAGGTAGGAATATGGAATGCCTGCCCGGGGCCTTTATTCTTCATCCCGTGCATGAAAGAAACATGTCTTGCAGTACCCATGAAATACTTGATTATCTCGCAACATTGGGAATAAAACCCCTGAGTATGAGGCTATACTCAGCTAGACTTACCTGACATAAAATAAAATAAAAGACTCGATGGATAATGATAAGCTTATTTGGTGGAGCTTGGCTGGACATTTTGCATAAAACATGAGTAATAGCCATTTTAGTTAATTACCTATCTAGCAGCAAGTTATTGATACAGGTATTAGTTTACACCTGAACTAACACATTTTAATGAACCAATATAAATGTAACAGCAGTGGTAACTGAGATCAATTAATAAATCATTGCCATAATAAAACATCATTAATCCTGCTTTCATGTTTTAATTGCAATGCCACAATGAAGTGAAGTCAATCGGTTTCTCACCGTCCCGGGAGAGATGGCGACTCGAATCGCTTACTACCCAAATTGGGAAGAATACCTAATCACAAACCTGGCATGCTTTGCAAGGGCAGCCATGGATCACCTTTGGTATTGTTCGGGATACAAATCGTGGGCGTGGCAGCAACCACCTCATCAGGAACCAACCGAATTGCCGGGTTGCTCAAGCCTTGCTTGCCCACGGTCAAGTTCGTGTCCCCGCACATCCTTCCTTCTCTCCATGAGGTGCGTTAAACGGCCCCCGCGCCGCCCGACCCGAAGCAACTTCGGCCGTGGTTTTACGCCTCAGCGGAACCAACTAAGTGACAGGTGCTTTCAAATCCAACTGAAATCCGACATGGTAACAATTCTTAATTAATTTGGGCGTAAGCAAAACCCCATCTGCCCGAGCCTTTACTTTTACTCTTCTCATGATTAATTCCTTTAGTGTCAACACGCCCAATCACATGATCATCATTTCACCCCACTGTAAGTGACTGAGAAGAATCACTTACTAAATTCATTAAGCAGGGCTAAGCAGCACTACATATTGACTCATAGGGTAGGATACTTTAGTGGACAAGGATAGATAAATGCAGCAATGGTACCGACCAATCCTATACTTAATGCATCAACAAATAAAGACAGGATACTTTAGTGGACAAGGATAGATAAATGCAGCAACGGTACCGACCAATCCTATACTTAATGCATCAACAAATAAAGACGTAAAATATAGTTAAGTTAAAAGCATAGGAGAGATCAGCAATGCTCCGGGGCTTGCCTTGGACAAAGGAGGTGGGGTAGTGGTTAGGGCACTCAGGCAGCTCATTATCTGTCCCTCCTCCTGCGGTGACTTCTACGGATTGCACGTCCAGGTGATTCAGCTCTTCCTCCCGCAGTTCCTCTGGCGGATCCTATTTCCTCGGATCCCGTCATGGTGCATATGCAAGAGTGAATAGGATGAATGCATGATTAACGAAGGATATATGTGTGCACAATGATGAATGGTTATAGTAAGTGCATATCTCTCCCGCGGTAGAGAAGCTAATTACTTACGCAAAACAAGCTACACTAACCACCATCATCACATACATATACCACAATCACCATATTGGACGGCATAGGACAGCAGTACAAAAATAAACACAACTGGAGTTCTATAATTCCAATGGCAGCAAACTAAGACTTGTTAGAAAGCTTAGGAAATTATCTAAAACTGTTATTAAGACCATATTACCAGATTCCAACATTTTATTTAAGAAAAACAGCAAGTTTGTAAACCTATTTTAATGGGACAAAGCAACTATGCTTCACTTATAACTTTCAAAAACACACATGCAAACCTTACCAAAATGGAACAGCAAGTAAATAAGACAATTACCTACCAAATTAACTTACTGGTTCACAGAGATGACAAACAAATTTACATGAAATGACAGTTGCTAATTAACACATCCCATAGAAATGCATAAAATGAATTATAAAGCCCACTATTTGTTAGCTCAATGTGGATATTCATCAAATCACCAAACCAACTTAACTAACAGTTGTTAACCATCAAAAGAGCAGTAAAACATATTTTCTTTTTATTTTTACCGTATGGTCATCATGCATATGTTAACTATTTTTCTTTCAACTTAAAAGGACTACATATGCAAACATCTCAGAAAATTCTGTAAAAATTACAAAAGCATTCTACTGACATCATGACACTGCCATAAAGTTTCACAGCAAGAACATGCATATTTTACCCTACACAAAAATAACAAGATTGCATGATAAAACAAGCATGAAAATACTATGTGCTGTGAAAAGTGTGAAACAACAGATTTATTTTTACTTTATGTTACTTCACAGCAAAACAAGCATCTCCAAAAATTACCATAACAAAAGTCCCTGTAATTATTTTATTATGAATTTTCTAAGAATGTAACATAGATAGCACATACACCCAAACTGGTATTTCCACCACAAAACATGGGGTCAACCTTATTTTTCCTGCACAGAGCATAGCAAAAGAAAACTAAATGCACAGGAACCATATTTTTACCATGCACCATTTTTCAGTTATGCATTTAATCCATTTTCTTGCAAATAAAGGCACAAAATAGATCTATACAGAAAAGTATTGCAAACGTGCCATATTACACTTTTAAACTGTAGATCTACTCATTACAAACCTGACAAAATTTGCCTCACTTAAATCTGAGCTAAAATGAGCAAGTTATGGATTTTACAAGGCATGCATGTCATTTTTCGAAAAGAAAAACAAAAAGAAAAGCGGCTGACAGCCTGGGCCCGCACATCATACTCACAGAGCAGGGGACTGCGTTCGGGCCCTGTCGGCTTGAAGCCCCCCCATATCAAAATTGCTCAGAATTTCATAAGCTACATTTCATTCAATTATGACATTTTCAAATTCGTTACCGTTTTTGAGATTTGAACAGTCAAATAGGACTAACATGGAAATAACTTAATAAAATTCAAATTCAGACTAACCCTAAATCAACCAAACTGTTGGGGCAGTTTTGAACATTTTCCAAGCATTTTCATGAAAAGTGATCCATACAACTTTTGATCTACATAAAAAGTACTACAAACTTTATTTAAGGCACTTTTGCTAAAAACCACTTTTTCAAGCATTTTTGAAATGATTTTGAAAATCACTTTCTAGGGTCAACCCAAGTTGACCAGCCCTAATAATTCACTTTTGGGTGACCTGACCAATATGAACATTGCTCCAAATCATTACTAAAACATAACTAAACATACATAGCACCCAAACAAGGAATTTTCATGGCATTTCATTGCATAGCTAAAGCATAGCAAGATAAAATAAATACTTTTAACCAAATTTAATGTACGATTTGCAATGCATTGTGCATGTATGAGTGCAAATGATGCTTATGACCATGAAATGCAAGAATAAACGCTTAGCTTAACACCAGGTTGTTACAAACTGCAATCCTGCGGCTGACCAATATAGAAAGGGCGTGACCGGAAATACACGAATACTATTTGCCTACTGCACTACAAGGCTGCAACTGACCAATATGTCCAGCTCAACAAATGGAAGGGCATTGAAAAGCATACAAGAAGCCATGTGCCGTTAACGAAAATTGACAACTGCAGGCTGCTGATTTATTACACTGCATCTCCTTGTTCGTACTGATACTAGATTCGGCATTTCACCTAACAGTGCCAAGATTAGAATTTTTTTTTTGAGTGTGTTCAACTACGTACAATCAGACACTAGCAAGATCAACAACAAAACAAATGAACAGCGTAGCCTCAAGCAACTAGTAGCTAATTATGTGTTCCAGCTGGAAAGGCTACTCTGGTCACCAAACCGAAGCAGAGCACGCGGCGCAATTGAGCCACGGACCTTGTTGGAGTTGGAGAGATGGATCGGCGCGCGGCTTCCTCACACCCAGAGTCCATACACAACATAGCAAACAGTAAAGCGGTGGCGGCCGGCAGGGGATGATGTGACGATGCGCTTGGCGCTGCCGCAGGGGGCCGGGGCGCCATGGATTTTATTTAATTTTAATTCTTTTTAATCAATACTTTGAAAATAACCGCTCAAAAAAAACATATTGCACTTCATAGCCTTTCTGGTCGCTGCCAAGGCCGGCGCGATAAAGACACCACTCTGTCGCGCCATATGCACCGGCGCGACAAGGGGCGCCACGGTTGACTCGTCGGTTGACCAGAGCTAGAGTGGCGCGAGATGAGGCCCACCCTGTCGCGCCAGGTTGGCCTGCGCAACAAAACGGCTATGAGGTGAAATATGTTTTTTTTTTCAGGGCATACCGTTGTGGGCTTCGTCGGTACAAGAAAAACATGAAACGTTTTTGTTTTTTAATTAATATTTTTTATATAAAAAGGAAAACATTGGAGCACCGTCAGTGAACCATGCCTTTCACATATATGGGTGGGTCAGAACTAAGCCTACAAACCAAACTGATCCATGCCTTTCACTCTTCTGCTATTGGTGGGCATTGAGGCACTAAAGTCACATACCAAAGATTGAAGAACCATTTTGCTTGGAAGGGAATGAAACAGGATGTAGTGGAGTACATCAAGCAGTGCCAGGTATGTCAACAAGTCAAACACACCAACACCTTACCTGCTGGATTACTTCAACCTTTGCCTATCCCAAAGGGGATATGGATGGATCTGTCCATGGATTTTGTGGAACGCTTACCCAAAACACAAGGTTATAGTGTAATATTGGTGGTAGTGGATAGACTCACAAAGTATGCTCACTTCATGGCTGTCAACAGTGGCAGACCCAGAGATTTTCTAGAGCCTGGGCGAAGCCGCGAACATAACAACTAATACCAAGTTTAGGGGTGCAGGCAGGGCGGGCTCTTCCCGCCAGCCACAACGCCCCCGCAAACTTGGGCTTTGCAGCTATGTGGCCCAGCCGCAAATGATTTCGCGGCCTAGTGGCTAAAATCCGCGAAGCCCGTTGGCCAAAAGAGGGAGCCGTTTAGAACCCACAAATCCTATCGCCCTCTGGACTTCGGCGCCGGCGGGAGCCTTTCTGCTTCCGCCGACGGTGAACGACGCCTGCACGCACGCGCACCTCGAGGCCGTCGCCCGCCGAGACGGTCGGCGCGGGCGCCGTCCGGGTGCCATGGAGCCGTGCATGGGGAGCGAGGGACTTCGCGGCCTTCTCGGGGCCGCCCCGCCTCGCACTTCTACCGTCGGGATCCGAAATGAGGCCATCGGGGCCGCCCACGCCAAGCGACTCGCCGCACTTCCTCATCGACGACGACGCTGGCCCCGTACGGGCCCGCGATACCGGACAATCTCGCCATCGGTACGGTGCTGAACCGCTGGGGTAGCGAGACGGGCTCGCCGGCTCTAACGACGAAGCCGTTGATCTCTCGCTGCAGCCTTTCGAGCGCGGCCATGGTGGCGGCGCACGCTCATGGCGCGCCGCAACGGCTCGACGCGACGAGCTCATGCTCCGCGATCGCCGAAAGCAAATACGCCGGATCCGGTCGATTTGTGGCTCGTGGGGAAACCGGGGAATGCAGGGGAATAGATCCGATGATGCCGTCCGCTAATCACCGCCGATTATGAAATCACCGTTGCTACCTTGTGCATCGCCGTCGCCCCATATTAGTATTCTTTGCACGAAACCACCTTTCCGGGCTACGCTCTCACGTTTATTCTTATTGTGAGTGCTTGCGGACGTTAGCGGGCTTCACATGTTTGTCCGCTAATCCCATTGGCCGTTCGCGGCTATAGCTTTGGGCGGCCGGGCGGACGTCCGCATAGCTCTTTAAATAGCTTGGTGGACAGCCTTGCGCTCGTGGACAGTCCACAACCCGCCCGCCTGCACCCCTAACCAAGTTTACACAAACACATCGACTACTAATAGAAGCAAAGTTTTTTTTTTTTTGAATGTAATAGAAGCAAAGTTGATAACATACATAGTTTTGGAAATAAAATAACGTTGAGTACACATGTGAATGAGCATACATTAAGAATTAATATTCCAGGACTGAAAAAGCAAACAAAGTTTTGCATATACGTGCTGTTTTTTTCATTGCTTTCTTGTTGCCTGACCTGTATTACTCTCTGCGCTGCTCTAGTGTTGCTCACGAAGGAGCCTGGACAGGAGCCCAGGCTAGCCGGGCCATGGGTCCTCCCATGGCTGTCAAGCATCCTTACACTGCTACCACTATAGCTCAAGTATTCATGGACAACAATGTTAAACTCCACGAGCTACCTCAATCCACAGTCACTAATAGAGACACTATCTTTGTGAGTACTTTCTGGAAGGAACTCTTCAAACTCTACAGAGTCAATCTGAAGCTCAGCACGGCCTATCATCCACAAACTGATGGCCAAATTTAACGAGTGAATCAGTGTCTTGAAATGTTTCTTCGCTGTGCAGTGCAAGATTCACCCTCAACATGGAAATCATGGCTGTCTTTAGCCGAGTTATGGTACAATTCCTCTTACTATTCATCCATTGGTTGCTCACCATGCTCACCATTTAAAGCACTTCATGGCCGTGAAGCAAATGTACGGGCTACTCCAACAGTCCCACCTTCCACTCCTTCAGTTTCAGGGCTGATTGAGAACAGAGAACTCCATCTCGACTCATTGAAACAGCACTTGCAGCTGCACAAAACAGAATGAGACTCATGGCTGATAAGCATAGAATTGATTTGCAGTTTCAAGTTGGTGACCAGGTGTTGCTGAAGTTACAGCCCTACACTCAGTCGTCAGTGGCAAGCAGGCCTTACCCAAAACTGTCATACAAGTACTATGGTCCTTATACTGTAGCTGAGTGCATTGGCAGTGGCATATCTCCTTGACCTTCCACAGGACAGTAAGATTCATCCAGTTTTCCATGTGTCCCAATTTAAACCCTTCATTGCAGATCATTCTCCGGTGTTCTCCAAGTTGCCAGTAACCACGGATATCGAAGCTACCAACGCCGTACCTGAAGCAGTACTCAACCGTCGTCTGGTGCGCAAAGGCAACACAGCTACACCTCAAGTGCTGATCAAGTGGAGTGGACTGCCTGCAACGTCTACTACCTGGGAGGACTACAGCGTCTTACGGCAGTGTTTCCCTGATGCTCCTACTTGGGGACAAGCATCGTCTTCGGTAGGGGGAGCTGTCACGCCGACGACGACAACGGCCTGAAGCATCGCTTGAAGAGTGGAGTAGTCAAACTATACGTATTTGTGTCATGGGAAATGCAGTATGTACTGTGATGTATTGAGTAGACTATGACAAGTGGGCCCGAGGCCATAGTGTATTAAGCCTGCCGACACTGGGACAGGGGAACTATTCCGAAATCTGATAATAGAACTCATGAGCTCGGGGGAAACTTTCCTCGGTTCGTCGTCGTCGACGATACTCTCTCGATCGTCGTCGTCGACGATACTCTCTCGATCTCCTCACGCCCCGGTGATCGCCGGCGGCCACGGGGCGTGACACCCACCGTTCGCAAAGAGTCAAAGACAAAGGTGAAAAGGCCGATGGTGTGAACCGGTTGATGTTCATTTCTTGGGTCCTCCGGCCGATTTTTGAACTCCAAAAATGGCACTGGCAGTGGCAGACCGTAAAAGGTGCAGCACGATCGTGGTCACTTCATTCTCGGCATCTGGCGGCTGGTTGGCGACGTACGTACGACGGACTGACTAGACCCGTCGCACGCACCCAGCGTCGTCGTCCATCCCAGCCGGCCATAGTGCCCGAGTGGCCGCCGGCGCCGGCTGACCCTCTTTTCCGGCCGGGGAGGGGAGGAGAAACTGGGGCGCGTCTCGCGAAACAGCTCTCGCGCCAAAGGGAAAAACGCTGTAGGCCTGCCCTGGCAGCTGGCATGCCACTGTTTATTGCAACTCGTTTGCTGGCAGCAGTGGCATTCCATTATTAGCAGCAGCGGTTGGTCGATCGACGAAGTAGGGTAGAAGTAGTAGTAGTAATGGGCCCGGGAAGTTTCGTGACAAATTCACGGCCGGGGTGCAAAAGCATTCGGCAGATACTTCTGGTCACGCAAGAATTACAAACTGGAGTACACAAAATTGAAGTTCTAGGCGCTTACTTTTGCTTGAGCTTTTGGAACGGCAACGCACTCATATTGCCTGGGAGCCTGGGACACACAGTAAAACGCATCACGTGTAGGGTGTAGGGTGGTTTTATGGGATAAAAGTTGGACAACGCATTTTTTAGTGTAACAGGAGTCCTGTTTGTAGTAATCCGGAATAAACAGTAGCGTCGTTTGCTCTTCACACGCCCTGTGTTCTTTAATGTTTATTTGGTTTATTCATCTCCTACTAATCTAATAATATATAACACAACAAAACTCTTTTCTTCTTATATTGATTGAAGAAAATATATAGTATCCGATGGCAAGCAGATAAAAAAAAAATCAAACCATTGTTTCTTGGGAAGTTAAAATCATGAGCAATTTTCCTTCTCTTCTCATTCTTCACCACTATATCCTTTATCTAGGGCGAGTTCCACCTATCTTCTCCATCTCTGACCATTAAAGCTTTTCTTGTGAGCTTTGGGGTTAGATATTCGAGCATCTCCGGGTGAGCTCCGGGCGATGGCAGACAGGGCCCACGGCCTCCTCCGGTGCGGGTGAGCTCCGGTCCGGCCCCCCGCCGTGAGCTCGGCCCCAACATGCGGAGGCACGGCGCGGCCCCAGCTCCAGCGGGCTCTGCGCGGGGTCGATGGTGGGCATGGCGACAGCAAAACCACGAGTCGGCGGTGGAGCTCCGGCGCAGCCCCAGCTATGGCGCTTACATGCGTCGGCGTGGTCCGAGGAGCCACAGCCATGGCGCCTGCGAGCGTGGGGAGGCCATGGCGTAGGCGAGCATGGAGGAGGACCGTCGAGCGGCGCATGGCGCTTGTGTGCGAGCATGGGGAGGCAAGACTGGGAAGAAGATAAGGCAGAATAAGAAAAAAAAAATAATTAAAAAAGAGCATGACACTTTCAAGACGTCTACAGCGGCGTGGTGCTCCGGTGCTCGACGTCTACAGCAGCGCGGAGGTGAGCGCAGGTGGCGCAAGCGCAGATCCGAGCGGCTACACAGTTTATATGGCATATTTGATCACAGCGAAATGAAGCTAGTTAAATGAATTAAATGCTACAAGTAACCTATGAAACAGTGAAATAAAACTTTACATTGAGAGCATGTTTTATACACAGTTTCATGTCTTGAAAACAGGGACTTGAAGGCTTAGACTCCACGGGTGCATGAGGTAGTATCAATTAATGCAACCAACACGCATGCCGTGGTGAGCTTGACCGTAGAAGCTATTGACGTCAGATTTCTGACTATCTGCGAGAAGCGAATACAAGCACACCTGGCCACAGAGACGGAAACTAACGAATTGAAACCCTTGATATACATAGGGGGTTCGCCTACTGTTTCTGCGATATTCACGTTCTCATGCATGTGATTCAACATGCAGCATGCTGCTCGCTGCATCTCACTACGGGAAACTCAGCCTTTGCCGAGAGTACAGAGTTTCGCCGAGCACCGAAAAATACGGCTCTTGGCAAACATATTCTTTGCCGACGGCCCTGCTCGCTAAAAATCAAACCCTCGGCAAAGTGTACTTCGCCGAGAGCCCAGCCTTCTCGAACAGCCATACCCTCGCAACGCCGCTCTTTTGCTGACGGAAACCGCCGCGGCCGCGGGTTCCGCGCACGACGGCGCCCAAGGTGACGCCGTCGACTCGCTTGCTTTGCCGATGGCTTGACGCTTGCCCCCGGCAAAGCATGCGCCTTTTGCCGAGGGCCAGCCTATGAGCCTCTCGCGCAGATTTTTTTTTTTTTGCACACCAAAACCTCGGGCGCCACGTGTCCCCACGCTTGCCGGCACACACGCGCTGCGCCGAGAGGCTATTACTCGGTGCTCGGGCAACGTGAGCTTTGCCGAGAGCCCAGAACCAACTCTCGGCAAAGCAATAATTTTTTTTTTTTTTTTTTTTGATTTTGCCATCACAACTTTTTCTCGTAGCTTAGCTACAGTACATAGAGCTCCTTGTTAAAGTTTGCAATTTTTTCAAACTTTTTTACTATATTTCATGAATTTTCATGTATTATTTGAATTTCTTTTCAAAACTCAAATTTGAACCGCAAGTGATTCGAATAATGGATCTAAATGATTGGAAAAATGATATACATGCTTGTGAGTCTAACTTGAGGCCTCATCCATGGCCGCACACTAAAAATTCGAACATCTTGTGCGCGAAACACGCCGACTCACTTGCGGTCAATTGTTTTTAAATTCTATAAAAAGCAAACGGTTGAAAAATCATGAAATTTGACGAGTTGTCGCGATATCACATGTGTACACTATGAAAAATTTGAGAAGATTTCGCGGCAAGGTTGCATCTCCGATGGTCAAAACCGGACATCATGATATGAGTTTCTATTATCACATGTTCGAGATGTCCCGGTTTTTGACGACGGAGATGCAACCTTGCACGAAATCTTCTCAAATTTTTTTTTCATAGTGTACACATGTGATAACGCGACAACTCGTCAAATTTCATGATGTTTCAACTTTGTTTGCTTTTTATAGAATTTAAAAACAATTCACACGCAAAGTGAGTCGACGTGTTTCGCAAGCACAAGATGTTCGAATTTTTGGTGTCCGCCATGGATGAGGCCCCTCAAGTTAGACTCATAAGCATGTATATCATTTTTCCAATCATTTAGATCCATTATTCGAATCACTTGCGCTCAAATTTGAGTTTTGAAAAGAAATTCAAATAATACATGAAAATTCATGAAATATAGTAAAAAGTTTCAAAAAAATTGCAAACTTGAACAAGGAGTTCCATGTACCGTAGCTAAGCTCGCGTAAAAGTTGTGACGGCAAAAAAAAAAAACAAATTTGCTTTGCCGAGCCGGGTAACGAGCTCTCTCAAGAAGCAGACGCTTGTCGAGTGGTGTCTACCCGACGCCGGCAAAAAGGTTCAATCTCGCAAAGAGGCGACACGTGTCCTCCCCCTCCCGACTCGAAATAAAAAAAAATATTTTTTTGCCGTGAGCGGGATCCGCAGCCAAAAATCGCCTCAAGAAATATTCCTCCTTTGCCAAGAGCTACCAGGGCCCCCTGGGCGAATAAATGGAAATTATTTTTTTTTAAAAGAGGAAAATCGCTAAAAAATACAAAAACTTTGCCGAGAGCCAGATCTTGAGCTCTCAAAAAGATGAAGCATTGCCGAGAGCTCCAAGATCTAGCTCTCGGCAAAGAAGTAAAAAAATTAAAAAAAAAAATAGAAAAAACCCCGCCGCCCACTCACACAATCACGCCAGACACACACTCGCATACACCGCTGCAGAGCCGAGAGCCGACCCCGGCCGCCGCCGCCGCGCACTGCCGACGCCGACGCCCGCTACACATCGCCGCCACCCGCCGCCCGCTCGCTGAAACCCCGCCTACCACCGCCGCCACCCGCCAGCTAAACGCGCCTCGCCTCACCACCGCCGCCCGCCCACCGCGCCACCTCACCGCCGCGCCGCCAAAGAAGAGGGGAAGGAGGAGGATGGAGTTGGGAAGGAGGAAGATGGAGCAGGGAATGAGGAGGATGGAGTAGTGTTGACACAAAAAGTGCTCTTTGTGCCTCACATACCGACGAGCATACATGTCTCACACATATCATTATAACTTAGTGAGAGATGTTCATCCTTATGTTTGATGTATAGTACCATTTCCTCAAATCATTGGAAAATTATTCGAGAAAAAAGTTTCAATTAATTCTGAGAAAAAAATGCATAAAAAGAATATAAAATAGAGAAAGCAAAAAAGACATAAATGCTTGTAAAATAAAAGAAATGGTTCCATTTGGGTTTGAACCTGGGAGCTATGAATTAAATTAAACTCCAAGTGTGTTGCCACTGCACCAGTTAGAGGTTCTTGTTAGTAGTCGACGTATAGTTGCTTTAATCAATTCTTATCCATCTTCAACTCCTTCCATATATGTAGGTGTGAATTGTTTCCCAAACATTCATGTGATTTTGATAAAGTATTATTGCACATCCATCACAAAGACATACATGGCACACATAGTCCTATATGACTAAGTGAGAGATGTTCCCGGTTGTGAAAGATGTATAGTATCATGTTTTCAAAATAATTTAAAATTTACGAACTTGACGAGCTGATGATGAGGGGATTTGAAAATGGTGCGCGGCATGGAGATCTTGCAGGTGTTGGTGGGGTTGATTCATGTTTTTTATATTTGAATAAGCTATGAAACTTCTATTGACACAAAAAAGTGTTTGTGTCTTAGTGGTAAGGTGCCTCGTTCTTGACCTTGGCGTTGTAGGTTCGACCACCCTTTTTTTTTCTTTATTATTTCCCATTTTGCTAGTTCCTTCCGCCTGAGCATGCCGCACGCGTTGGCTGGCCGCGGTTGACACCAATTTTGGTATACCTAAAATATGCATAATAAGCTATATTAAATAATATACAATTATAGTACATAGAAGCGTGCTCTACAAATCCATATACCTTACTAATAAAGAGAAAAAGTTTCTACCTCCACCTATTTTTCTGGCTGCCTTTTCCTCTGCGTATCGGCTGTAATTTCTTTGGTCAGAGTTGGAGACGGATACTAAACGGGAAAAGAAAAGGTTTTTTTTTCCAAAACGGTTGGAACTAGCCTGAAGGTGTTCGTCGTACTCCATAAAAAAAGGTGCTCGTCGTACGCGGATCGTGGTGGCCAACGCTTGACGGGCGAAAAACAACTTCATCTGATTTTAGTACTTTTCTATCTGTTGGCCCAAACCTACCTCTTCTATTTTTTTTAAATATTCGCTAATGGTCCAATTTTGTCTTTTGCTATAAAGATAGAAAATTTAGATTAAAGAATAATATAATTTATATATTCTATAAAATAATAAAAATCCGAATGGTACACCGGAATGCACGCGTGCTCTACAATTATAGATATATAAGTAATACTCCTGTAAAGATAAAAGGAAAGATACATATATATAGGAGCGTGCCTACACATGTATTCCATATTGGCAAAGTAAATAATAAAGAAAAAAAAGGACGGCAATTGTATGTCACTAGGACTGAAAAAATCTAGATCAATATGCATGTTTAGAGTATCAAATAACAAACCTTGCATGCCTTCAACCAAAAAATTTGACGTAGCCTAGTGGTTATGCTGGTACTTGTTAAGCGCGTGTTTGCAAGTTCAAAGCTCCACTGAAGCAACATTTTTGTCAAAATAGTGTGCGAGGGTGGGTCTATGACCCGGGCCTATGATCCATTCAGGTAAAGGACCCACCTTGCTATTATCATGTTAAACGATTACAAATACAAAAGCAATTATATCCCTCTTCAAGAGCGGACCCACCTTTGCTATTATCATGTTGAACAATTACAAATACAAAACAATTATATCCCTCTTCAAAAGTCAATGAGTAGTCTAGTGGTAACCCTCCATCTTGACTTGCACAAGGTCTTGAGTTCAAAACCCCCACGGTGCCTTTTTTTTTGCTCTTTAAATTGAAAAACATAAAGGCCCAAGCAACGGTGCTGCTATTGAGTGGGCTCAATCTGCTGTGCAGCGACCCACTGTGAAAAAAAAAGGTTGAATGTCTTTAAATTGAAAACCATATAGGCCTAAGAAACGATGGAACGGGTCCCGTGGGCCCACTTTGCAAAAAAGAAGGATGGAGCGGGATGGCTCGCAAGGCTCAAGCTGATGTGCAGCGGACCACTATGCAAAAAAAAGTTGAGCGGCTGGCAAGGCTCAAGCTGATGTGCAACGGACCACTATACAAAAAAAAAAAAGTTGAGCGGCCACTATGGCACATGCATCCCATGTCGTCAAATGGTACACGTGCAGAAAAAATAGACACTTTATCTAATAATAACGATTACACCAAACATAAGGATGAACATCTCTCACTAAGTTATCATGATATGAGTTTCTATTATCACATGTTCGAGATGTCCCGGTTTTGACGATCGGAGATGCAACCTTGCACGAAATCTTCTCAAATTTTTTTTTCATAGTGTACACATGTGATAACGCGACAACTCACCAAATTTCATGATGTTTCAACTTTGTTTGCTTTTTATAGAATTTAAAAACAATTCACACGCAAGTGAGTCGACGTGTTTCGCGCGCACAAGATGTTCGAATTTTGGTGTCCGCCATGGATGAGGCCTCAAGTTAGACTCATAAGCATGTATATCATTTTTCCAATCATTTAGATCCATTATTCGAATCACTTGCGCTTCAAATTTGAGTTTTGAAAAGAAATTCAAATAATACATGAAAATTCATGAAATATAGTAAAAAGTTTCAAAAAAAATTGCAAACTTGAACAAGGAGTTCCATGTAATCGTAGCTAAGTCGCGAGAAAAAGTTGTGACGGCAAAATAAAAAAAACAAATTTGCTTTGCCGAGGCCGGGTAACGAGCTCGGCAAAGCGTACGCTTTGTCGAGTGGTGTCTACCCGACGCCGGCAAAGGTTCAATCTCGCAAAGAGGCGACACGTGTCCTCCCCTCCGACTTCGAAATAAAAAAATACATTTTTTTGCCGTGAGCGGGATCCGCAGCCTCAGCCTCGGCAAATATTCCTCCTTTGCCAAGAGCTACCAGGGCCCCCTCGGCGAATAAATGGAAATTATTTTTTTTTTTAAAGAGGAAAATCGCTAAAAAAATACAAAAAACTTTGCCGAGAGCTAGATCTTGGAGCTCTCGGCAAAGATAGCTCCATTGCCGAGCTCCAAGATCTAGCTCTCGGCAAAGAAGTAAAAAAATTAAAAATAGAAAAACCCCCGCGCCCACTCACACAATCACGCCAGACACACACTCGCATACACCGCCAAGCAGCCGAGAGCCGACCCCGCCGCCGCCGCCGCCGCCCGCCACTCGCCGACGCCAAGCGCCATCGCGCCCATCGCCGCCACCCGCCGCCCTCGCAACCCCCCGCCTACCACCGCCGCCACCCGCCAAATAACGCCGCCCGCCACCTCACCGCGCCCGCCACCACCCAAGCCCACCTCACCGCACCACGCCGCCAAAGAAGAGGGGAAGGAGGAGGATGGAGTTGGGAAGGAGGAAGATGGAGCAGGGGAATGAGGAGGATGGAGTAGTGTTGACACAAAAAGTGCCTCTTGTGCCTCACATACCGACTAGTAGAAATGTGATCATTGATGACGCTCGTCATTGTGTCACCGAAAGTGCCAAAATCGCCATCCAAACGCATTTGTGATGAGTTTTTGACGAAATTCATATCGCCATCGGGTCGCGCCACATTTGGCAATGTGTGACGAAATGACAATTTTCGCCATAGATGTGCTTCCAGCCTATGACGAAAAGGTTGGCGCCACGTATATGCTTGCCTTCTATGACGCTTTTGGGTTTGGTCATGGATATGCCCCTCTTTTCGCCACTACACTCCGCCTACCGGGCGTTTTGACAGCTTCGTTAACGGCGCTTGTGCATCCTATGACGATTTATTTTCGCCAAAAGTGACCGTTTGCATGAGAACCAACGGTGTTGGCCACGAGGGTCGATGACATGGCAGCTGATGTGGCAGCCGACATGGTGCGCCACGTGGCAGCTAATGTGGCGCTGCGGACGGCAGCTGCAGCGGGGTTTTCATAGCCCCACGTGAGCAATTAAGATCCGCCACGTGGTTCTAATTGTGTTTTTTTTCACACAGATAGCGCTTTCATTATAATAGTTTACAAATAATATATCAATTGCAGCCCATGTACAATTTCTTTTGGTATAAAGAAAATATCAAAAAAATTATCCTTTTGCCTTTTGTACAACTTTTGGTATAAACAAAATATCAAAAATTAAATATCCTTTGCCTTTTAACTTCTCCATGTCTTCTATCAACATTTAGAGATGTCTTTTAACTTCTCCATGTCTTGTATCAACAACCTGCTAGACGTGACCTTCAGTCTTATTGCACTGCTTGATGAGAAAAAATCATCACACAGTAGTTATTAATATTATAATAGATAATAGAGCAACATTGGAGCACAATGATATCTCTAAATTTCCAACCTGAGCAGATGCACATTTGAGTTTTGCATACCACAGCATACGTGCAGCCTTTTTGTATTTGTTCTGGACTTGAGGTGTCGCAACATACGTGCAGTGAAATGGAATAGATCAAAGCCCACAAGATATATCTAACGCTGTTAAGATTAGCATACCACAGCATGATACACTGAAGCATCCTTGTATTTCTTCTGGCCTACGATTTCCAAGTGTTCAGCCTTCAGTTGAGTGCCTGAGACTAGTTTGAATAAAGGCCATTGTTATTTGCCCAAGAAACTACCAGGAATGAGGAAGGAACGTAATGAGTGCTAGATTTTTTTTCTTGTTTAAAGGTCTATCAAATACCTGGATGATCATCAGATATGCTGCTTTAGCCTGTGCCAAATTCAGAAGCAAAATTCACGCCCTCAAGAATGTCCACCTTCCTGACCCTGATCGATCCCGAGATCATCATGAATATCAACCAGTCAGACTAACAAATCAGAACACATCACAACCCTCCCAGATCGGATCTCCCATTGACTAAATTTTTTTAAACGCTAGGAAGAAAACATGTGGATAAACAAGTATATTTTAATTGCATAATACAATTAACGCTATGATTTCTTCAATTGCATAATCACTAAGGGCCTGATGCGTCTAGCACTTTAGCTAGCGTCTTCTGCAGTTCTACACCAACGAGTTAGGGCAGAGAGATTGGGAGAAAACAAAAGATCTCTTTATTAAACGTAAAGGAGGCAACAAGCACTAGACCAGTTGAGAAACATACACATACTTACCTGCACTCGATCAGCACCCGCCGTGCACCAGCTTGCCGCAGCCCACAGTGCCGCTGCCGCACGCGGCCGCAGAGACACGAAGGGTCGCCAACGGGTATTGGCAAGAGCGGTTTGGCCGCCACCACCTCCCGACCGGACAAGCGCCGTCGCGGCCTCGCGGTGGTTGTGCGACGCGGCGACCTCACGATCATGGATGGCAAGCTCGCGGTCGTGAACGGCGACAGCCGCCGTGGCCTCGCCAGATCCCGACCATGCACCGCTGCCACCGGGCGTCCGCGGCGCCGCAGACTCTGTCTCGCCTCTCAATCAAGGTTGAAGGAACTGCTGCCCTTTGGGAGCGCAACGTGATGTGGTGGTGCGATGGTGGCGGCGCTAATTGTAGGGTTGAGCAAGGGATTGGTGGTTTTATACGCAGAAGTGGATCTCATCTCCTTTTCGTCCATCCGATCAAGGATCAACGGTAGAAATTTGCGGGCCGGTGGAATATTGGGCTGTTGGGCTGCTTTTACGTATTCTTTTTCTTTTTATTTAGCTAGCCAAAATACAGTTAATTCTCCATTAAAAACACATTTAATATAAATAATATATTTTACCATCTGCCTCGATCAAAACTAGTTCCCTGCGGCATGTTATACCTAATGTAGACATTTGGGGCCATTTCAACTCGTTTCTGGGGTTGCCTTAATTTTGGGCCAAATTTAGTTACTAGTGTAATTATTTGTTGAATTATCAAAGACTAAATATTAAAATACCATAAAGTGGCTAGAAAATAAAAAAAGTTACATAGCCACAAGATTTTGGTGTATAAGCATCACATAAAAAATCCAAGTGATTTCAACTAAGGGTCGCTGTATATTCATCGCAAAGGCATATATAGCACACATAGTCCTATATAACTAAGTGAGAGATGTTTCTAGTTGTGAAGGATGTATAGTATCAGTTTCTTCAAATGATTTCAATTTTTTTTTTTTTTGGGATGCTTATGGATCCAAACTATGATGTTTTGTGAAGTTTTGGAATTTTTAGATCAAGTTTGCCTATTACTGTAATTATTTGTTGATTTAAAAAAAGAATAATTGTTAAACGCATCTAATCTAGCTTAAAAACCTAAAAACTTGCTTGGGCTTCTCCTTTTGGTGTATTATGTTGTCAAAAAAGTTTCAATTGATTCTGAGAAAGTGGTGATGCACATCCCCACAAAAGCATATGTGTCTCACAAATGCCATTGGCACTTAGCGAGAGATGTTCATCCTTGTGTGGGATGTATAGTATTAGTTTCTCCAAATCATTAGAAAAAATTTTTGAGAAAAATTTTCAATTGATTCTGAGAAAGTGGTGATGCACATCCCCACAAAAGCATACATGTCTCACACATATCATTATAACTTAGTGAGAGATGTTCATCCTTATGTTTGATGTATAGTACCATTTCCTCAAATCATTGGAAAATTATTCTGAGAAAAAAGTTTCAATTAATTCTGAGAAAAAAAAATGCATAAAAAGAATATAAAATAGAGAAAGCAAAAAGACATAAATGCTTGTAAAACAAAAGAAATGGTTCCATTTGGGTTTGAACCTGGGAGCTATGAATTAAATTAAACTCCAAGTGTGTTGCCACTGCACCAGTTAGAGGTTCTTGTTAGTAGTCGACGTATAGTTGCTTTAATCAATTCTTATCCATCTTCAACTCCTTCCATATATGTAGGTGTGAATTGTTTCCCAAACATTCATGTGATTTTGATAAAGTATTATTGCACATCCATCACAAAGACATACATGGCACACATAGTCCTATATGACTAAGTGAGAGATGTTCCCCGGTTGTGAAAGATGTATAGTATCATGTTTTCAAAATAATTTAAAATTTACGAACTTGACGAGCTGATGATGAGGGGGATTTGAAAATGGTGCGCGGCATGGAGATCTTGCAGGTGTTGGTGGGGTTGATTCATGTTTTTTATATTTGAATAAGCTATGAAATTCTATTGACACAAAAGTGTTTGTGTCTTAGTGGTAAGGTGCCTCGTTCTTGACCTTGGCGTTGTAGGTTCGACCACCCTTTTTTTTTTTTATTATTTCCCATTTTGCTAGTTCCTTCCGCCTGAGCATGCCGCACGCGTTGGCTGGCCGCGGTTGACACCAATTTTGGTATACCTAAAATATGCATAATAAGCTATATTAAATAATATACAATTATAGTACATAGAAGCGTGCTCTACAAATCCATACCTTACTAATAAAGAGAAAAAAGTTTCTACCTCCACCTATTTTTCTGTCTGCCTTTTCCTCTGCGTATCGGCTGTAATTTCTCTTTGGTCAGAGTTGGAGACGGATACTAAACGGAAAAAGAAAAGGTTTTTTTTTTCCAAAACGGTTGAACTAGCCTGAAGGTGTTCGTCGTACTCCATAAAAAAAAAGGTGCTCGTCGTACGCGGATCGTGGTGGCCAACGCTTGACGGGCGAAAACAACTTCATCTGATTTTAGTACTTTTCTATCTGTTGGCCCAAACCTACCTCTTCTATTTTTTTTTATAAATATTCGCTAATGGTCCAATTTTGTCTTTTGCTATAAAGATAGAAAATTTAGATTAAAGAATAATATAATTTATATATTCTATAAAATAATAAAAATCCGAATGGTACACCGAATGCACGCGTGCTCTACAATTATAGATATATAAGTAATACTCCTGTAAAGATAAAAGGAAAGATACATATATATAGGAGCGTGCCTACACATGTATTCCATATTGGCAAAAGTAAATAATAAAGAAAAAAAAAAGGACGGCAATTGTATGTCACTAGGACTGAAAAATCTAGATCAATATGCATGTTTAGAGTATCAAATAACAAACCTTGCATGCCTTCAACCAAAAAATTTGACGTAGCCTAGTGGTTATGCTGGTACTTGTTAAGCGCGTGTTTGCAAGTTCAAAGCTCCACTGAAGCAACATTTTTTGTCAAAATAGTGTGCGAGGGTGGGTCTATGACCCGGCCTATGATCCATTCAGGTAAAGGACCCACCTTGCTATTATCATGTTAAACGATTACAAATACAAAAGCAATTATATCCCTCTTCAAGAGCGGACCCACCTTGCTATTATCATGTTGAACAATTACAAATACAAAACAATTATATCCCTCTTCAAAAGTCAATGAGTAGTCTAGTGGTAACCCTCCATCTTGACTTGCACAAGGTCTTGAGTTCAAAACCCCACGGTGCCTTTTTTTTTGCTCTTTAAATTGAAAAACATAAAGGCCCAAGCAACGGTGTTGCTATTGAGTGGGCTCAATCTGCTGTGCAGCGACCCACTGTGAAAAAAAGGTTGAATGTCTTTAAATTGAAAACCATATAGGCCTAAGAAACGATGGAACGGGTCCTGTGGCCCACTTTGCAAAAGAAGGATGGAGCGGGATGGCTCGCAAGGCTCAAGCTGATGTGCAGCGGACCACTATGCAAAAAAAGTTGAGCGGCTGGCAAGGCTCAAGCTGATGTGCAACGGACCACTATACAAAAAAAAAAAAAAGTTGAGCGCCACTATGGCACATGCATCCCATGTCGCCAAATGGTACACGTGCAGAAAAAATAGACACTTTATCTAATAATAACGATTACCAAAATTGATTTGTTACCAAGTTGTTTCATCATGAGGTGTGCCAAACGAGTCAGATTAAAAATGACTATATGAAATGTAATTTGTGACGACTATGTTTCATCATTACAAATACGACATACAAAAAAACGTAATCTTTGACGATCTTCTTTAGCGCTCGTGACATTATTTTTAGTATCGTCACTAATATTCAAGTCAAAACTTCGTCACCTCACACTTGTGACGAAAATGGACATTTCATCATAAAAGACATATCCTTCGTGACGAAAGTGCGCAGGCCACGAGCAAATCGCCACGGATGATCACATTTCTACTAGTGTCGAACTAGCTAGCTTAACTCGGTGCCCGTGTCTTGAGTCGGTAGCGCGTACCAATTTGACCTGTAAAATTGACAAGGAGATAAACATGAGATCCGGAACATGCCCGGTGAGACCAAGACAAGCTTCCGCATGTACGGCCCCCGGCCACTTGCAATGACATATAGCTATAGAAGCTATTCTGTCCATCGGAAAGTTTATGAATGCATTCGCAAGTATGTACAAGATATGAAGTAATAATAAAGCTACCGAATGAACATAAGAAGACATGTTTGAACAAGTAAATCGATCATCAAGATATGATATCATAAAGCTTATTGCATAGATCGAATCGCTTGACAGGGTACTTAGGTAAATCATAAATATAAATCTAATCTAAATAACACATGCATAGGTTTCACCCAACCAAATTCCTCGACGCCTAGTTTTCCTAAACCCGTCCCGCTTTAAACCCTCACAAGCTAATCCACCGCATGATACAGCCTGCATGAGATCTAAACCACTTCTCACGACTAGATCAATCCACCGCGATGATACAATCTAACCATGACAAGCTTAAAGCATGCATACATCTAAATAGATCTACAAATACTCATTACTGCTCGCCGTATATGCATAAAAACAAAGAAAATACACATGTAAGCTTAATCTAAAGGTGAAGACAGGGATCTATTCCTATTAGTCCGCCGCACGACTAACCATCCTAAACCCTTTTCGTCCTAACAACTATCCACCGCATGATACACTGCAACAAGCTAATTCACCGCATGATACGGCTTGCCAGACTAGACATTAACAATAGACAAACTTACACATGCAAGCTACACGTAGATGCATAATCAGATCTCGGCAAGCTTGCCGAATCGGGTCCATGAAGAAAGAACTCATACGCCAGTAACCTATCCAAAGACTGCATCCGCCACACGGTACCCAAATTCCGCCAAGGCTAAACGCATACCAACCCACGACATGTAACAACTTAGATTGATCTAAGCTCGGCTATGGTAAACAAATAGATCTAGTGGCATGATAAGAAGAACATTAAAAGCATTGATGACAACTAGATCTAACATAAGATAAGCCGAACCCCTCGTCAATCTAAATTGGGCAAAAGTGTGCAATCATAATAAAACAATAAATAAGAAGCATGCACTACGTGGTAACTTAATGAATTCACTAGATTTGCCAAATCTAATGAAGCCGATAACTAGCTCCAAGCTAGACCTTAGCCCGCCGCATGACTCATGATCTAACAAAGTACCCTCCTATTCCATAGCCTAAATCCGCCGCACGATACTAAGCATGGTAACAAGACTACTTTACATCATGATCTAAACTGCCGCACGATACTAGAACATAATGTAAGGTTGCCGGTATTTCACGGAGGTCGACGGATCGATGTATCCTCTCGCAGTAGATCGACGACACACGACTTGGACTCAAGGTGGCGCGGAGCCGGGTTTGTTGTTGTATTGATTGGGTAGATGTATTACAATCGCCATGGGTCTTATATTTATACCCCGACCTCGACATGAGTCCTAACCGACTACGATTACAATAACGGAAAACCTAGCTAAGATAGTTTGTCCTCCAAGTCTTCTCGAGTCGATGTCGCATATGGCATGGGCTTCTTTTTCGACAATTCGCCTCAATCCCCTTCATCTTGCCGAACCATTTTTTGGTAGCCAAACGCCGAATTCTTCCCCGAATGCATGATTCAAATTTAATGATGACATTTCACCGAATGCTACAGTTGTTGCCGACTACACTGCCTCTCATAAAGCATCTTGCCGAATGGTTCTTTACCAATCATTCTCTTATTAGCATTTTGCATTGGCCTTTATTAGCATCTTGCACCGCCAGCCTTACTATCCGGGCTTCACCAAATTTCAAAGTTGACATATGTCCCCTCAATTTTGGGGTAAAAGTACCTTTTGCTCCAAAATTGACCATAATCGACTCCTTTGCAATTCTGAAGTCTAAACTCTTAAATGGGCCAGATCGCTCAAAGAAGCAAGGCCCATTCAAACGGCTATTCGAAACTTCCCACCGCACCGCTCGCATTCCAACTGCCCCTGAACATGCGCCACCGAAATCTTCCACCTATGTGAATCGGCAATCGGGCCGTTCTAACTTTTCGAGGTGCTCCACGGTAGGCATTGAATCGACCTCTCATTTTTGATTTTTTCACGCACCCAAATCGCTGCCTTCCGATCTTACTGTATATAAGTACAAAGATACCGCTGGTGACAACCACCCAAATCTTTCATATTTTCCATCTCTCTTTCTTTTCCCCAAACTCAAGATCAATGGCGAGCTCGAAACAAGCGGCTCGAGAGATTCGCCGATCCTCGCCCCTCCAAAGAAGCCGCGTGAGAGTAAGTTCATATTAATTTTTGATTCTTTCTCTCAGATCCCCGATTCTGATTTTCTTTTTCTTTTGAAAAACCCTCAAGTCGGTGCCGCCTTGAGATCGCCGAATCTGCGGCCGGCACCTTGAAGCGAGCGAGCGGCGCCCAAGAAACCCTCCAAGACCGAAGACAGGGAAAATCTTCTAGACCAATTCCGTAAGGCTCAAGATTTTTTGACGGAGAACACCAACAGTAAGTCTTTGCTTGTGTATTTTGGGTAACTCCTATGATAATTTCCCTTGTGATAACTAGTCGATTATCTTTGTTTCTTTTCGTGTCAAGCAAGAAACTTCGCCCCATCCGATTCACGCAACCCGCGAGATGGTTGAGGTGGAGGGCACCCCAGGTCCCGATCATGCACGGAGGCCGCAGGCTGCATTTAGGCATCCAAGGCTGTTTATAATGCCTTTTTGATTAGAAAATGTATGCAATGTAACCTTCTCGTATGGCGGCTTGCCCCCCACCTATCAATAAAATTGCGACCTCGCTTTTTTATTTTCTGTCTTTATGAATTTTTTCCTCGTGAATGCCGCTTGATTGCCTCGAATCAAAACCTCAAATCAACTTAACTAATCGATCTTGCCGATAGTATAAAACTATTATAACCGCTTCTCATGGAATTTCGCTCTCGTTTAATCAAAATTCATCTTTCCATTCTTTCAAGACATCTCGAAAAACGCCAAAGATATCTCGATCACGTCATTGCATTGCCGAATGGTTATTCGCAACACCGTATTCGCAAAAGCTTTGTTTATTCTTTCTTCGAAAACAGAGTGTCAATCCCATCTTCGTCCATTTTTGCACTAGAGGCGCACACATCATGTATATGCTTCGGCTATTCTCCACCGAGAGTATTTTGTATTGAAGGTGACACATTATATATATGCCGGCCGTTCTCCAATTTCCTTTTGGAGTATTTTTTCCGCTAAAGGCGATGTTTTCATGCATCGGCTATTTTTGAGAATTATGCTTTATTTATTCTAGGCTCCAACTTCAATACTAGGATAGAATTTCTTGAGAAATCTTCCATTGATAGCCGACCAACTCTTCTCCTTTCCCGAAAGCATTCCACGCCATCATATTCCCCGTAACGATGGTTCGGTAGCAAATGACACTCACCGAAATACATCCGCTTGAATTACTTCAACATCATCACCGCTCCAATCGGATAAGAAGTCGATGCATGGTAGAGGGAACACAACAATTGGCATGGATCCAATCCCTTCCAAGAAGCAAACCGTAGGATCCCTTTACTATCAACCACAAAGAAGGTAGTGATCAAAGTCTTCGAGCCGATCATCAACTCAACGTGAACGGCTCGCAGGTTATCCGAAGGATTGCCAAAGAAAGTCTCTAAGCACAATATCTATCTTCAAGAAAATCCTCCTTGGTCATCCCTAGCTTCCCCCTCGAGTTGTGTAGGGCATAATATTGATGGCAGCTCCTCCATCAACAAACATATGAGTCGGGGCTTCTCATTGACGTATCCCTTCGTGTAGAGAGGACTCGTGATGGTTGTGCTTCCGGCTTGTCGAATACAAACTTGCCTTGACAGAGCCAACTCGTCCCAGGAGGTCTATCATCTCTTTGCCGCCAAAAAATCGTAATAAGCCTCCTCATCTCGAATAGGCATCCTCCTCCCGATCCACGCTGGTCTGATCCGCAGGAGCCGCAAACTTTATCGGGATGTAGAAAACCATGCCAACATCCGCCGAACGCCCACTTGCCGAATACTCCTCTGCGTTTAATGATTGATTTCTTGAGTTTTCTTTTTGGGCGCCATACTTTCTTGGCGCTCACCGCCGCCTCCTTGAGCTCCTTGTTCCCGAGGCATTGAATCCTTCTCTTCCGCTCTTCCGCAAAACCCGAGGGCACCATTGTCCCTTCTCGCCATAATATTCCCGAGGGGAGTCCGCATCATCTAAGTCTTCATAGTCTTGAATGTCAGCCCATGCCTGACGGCAACTCTCTTGCCGCTATGAGACCCTGTTGCTTTCAATTTTAGGCGCCGATCATCCTCCTGGGAAACGTGCCCCCGCCTTTTCTTGGATGGGACGGCGGTTGACTCGAGCCTGCCAGATCCATGATAATCGTTTCACCGCATTCAGGCGCTTGTTTCTAGCGGGCGCCTTCAAGCCTTCATTCCAACAATGTCTGAAGAAAGGACAATCCCAAAGTGAGATTCCTCTCGCTCTCTCATGTATTCTTCCCGCTCGGTGATACATCTCTTCCTCATACCTCTCGCCGCTTCTTCTCGAAGCTATTGATCTCTATGATATTGCTTTTCTTGCTGCCTTTGCCATTTGTTCAGAAGATACGAGAGGTCACCCCCTTGGTTTGGAGGTTTCTCCTTTCTGCTCGGCTATTCAAGAACCGAACGCGCTCTTGAGCTCCACCCGTGTACTTGCCGACTAGGGTCCACCGAACCACTTTGTTTCGCCTTTTTAGAAGTCAAGACTTTCATTGGGCCCTTGCCCTTGGGATCACTTGCGCACACCATGTTTGTAGAGAAGGAGACCATGCCTGCTGGGAAAGGCTCTTTGTCCACCTTTATATTATTGTTGAACTTCAAGAGACCCCACCAGATAGCCCTTTGGATTTGGTTGCGTCAATATTCGCGCCATTGATATTGTGGGAGCTCATGTCGTGGAGACCACAAGATTTTCCGATCTTTTTACCCAAATAAAGGCCGATAGAATGATTCTCTCGTAGTTTAATGCGCCCTTCCTTGACCAAGAACTCAAAGAGCTTGTCGATTTGGAGACATCAAGTCATATGCCCCTTTGAGTGTTTTCATCTAGCACCGATTAACCTCGACAAAGCTCCTTGCCCTGCATAAATTCAGCAAAGCAGCCTATGTCTTCCCCGGCCATCATCTTCCTCTTCTACACCCTCTAGAAAGTGTTGATATGCTTCATAGGCCACATTGCCCCCCTTCGTAACGGGTATCCTTCTTGATGCTCGAACCGATTGGCCATGACCGCCAAATGTCTTCGTGAGTCTGTCCAAGGTCTTCAAACCCATGCCGACTCAGCTTCTCTTTGATGGCTCGGATGTATACCGCTGTTTGCCACGCCTAAAACTCGATGGTCCGCAAATTCGCAGAATAGCAAGAGTTTTTAGTCTCTCCTCAACTGCGCAAGAACTCTTGAGGTGTCTCATTGTATTTCTCGTGCCAACCCCATCAAGTCAACGAGCTCTTTCTCATTGGAACCATCAAGAAATATGAGTGGAACTTAT
The DNA here is from genome assembly GCA_015847255.1 of Hyparrhenia diplandra. Lineage (NCBI taxonomy): Eukaryota > Viridiplantae > Streptophyta > Magnoliopsida > Poales > Poaceae > Hyparrhenia > Hyparrhenia diplandra. The sequence goes on along the minus strand of JADLZK010011451.1, from coordinate 17,813 downwards.
TCTCCGCCTCAAACCTAGGTTCCAATAGAATTGGCCGGCAACATGGTAAAACCAGATGAAAGCCGCCCGTGAGGGATGTAGGGAAGTAACGGATCCTCCATGCTTCATCATTGGCAAGCTCCCTAGTTGGATCAAATACCGACTAATGTGTTCGGTAGTGGTGGTGTCATCTTGCCCGCAGAACTTGGTCGTTAGTTGAGGCTTCAAATTGAAGGAAGCACCACTGCTGTACCAACTGATATGGTGACCGATACATATAGGGCCGATTCTTGGGCTTTTATCCCAAACTGGTTTTGCATCATATCGGCCACCCTCGGAGCATATCCACATTTGAATTCCCCTGGGGTCCATAAGATCGTCCCCGGGACCGGCCCAAATTGTCTATACCCGTGATCCGGCAGAAAGCATTGATAGTGGAGTAATTAGGAAAACTCGCATAACGGGGCCAAAGGGATTTCTCTCGCAACCCACCGCCATTGGAGCAATGGAGTAAGAATTGTATCTTTTGTAGGGTTTCCTGTGTAATGAATGCCAACTCCCCATATATGTAAAGCGGTGTGTCTTGGCTCGACTCTTTTTCGCTTCTCGTGTCTTATTTTCTCGTCTAGCTTCTTCACCTACAACTCCTTTCTTTGGTTGCGGCTTCGGTGTGTGAGAGTATGTTGGCCCAGAAATCTCACCCAATTGTGTAAGTGCAATCAAGCTCTAAGTGGGTTTTGGCGTTGATGACCACCGAATTAGGGGACTAATGAGATTTACGAAGATGACATGCAGGGATTAAAATGTGGAGTTGATGTACAGGTCCAAAGGCACCAAAGAAGCTAGATGGTGGTGTTTCCGGATCAAGGTGTTTAAATTATTTTATATTTTGAATCTTGAGTTTAGGAAATGCCGTATTATCAAGAGGGATCCTAGGATTCTCTGCACTGTGGACCAAGTGCTCTAAACATCAAATCGGACACAACACTCAACTCCAAACCTGACCAGCCAAAGAATTATTCACAGATTCACTCTTTTGTGTCAAAGTTGGCGCCGGCAGTTGCCAAGAATGGTGCTTGGCAATTAGTCGGCGCCCTCGCAATAATGTTGGCAGGTCGATCTTGCAAAGTGCCACACATAAATCCTACCATTGGGTCCGCGGGGTATAAATACCCATTCTACCACTCCCACAACGGTTGCCTGGCTCACTCCTTCTTCTTCCTCGCGATGGGTAGCCAATCCTCACCTCTTGCTCTCTCTCTCACTCCTCCATTGAAGCACCTTAAGCTTCCCACTCAATCTCTCACTTCCCACCATGGATTTTTGAGGGAAACAAAATGCAAACTTCGATTAGAGACCGGATCTACTACTTCCCCCACTCAAAAAGAGCATTTGGTTCACGCTTTGCCGAAACCCTAGGGTTCTTTACTCTTGAGCTTGCTCCTAGACGGTAGGCGCCGCCCTTGAGCTTGCCCCTTCGTGTGGCAGCCTTTGGGAGGTTTGTAACCTCACACTACAGCAATACATTACCCCACATCTCTAGGTTAACTCCCTAGACTTGTGAACGAGGGGAAAAAGCAAGCCCGATTGGGCAAGCTTAAGCCTTGTGTGGCAACCTCAACAACGTGGACGTAACCCAGCCCGTGTGTGGCGCGTGAACCACGGGTCAAATCTCTGTGTCACTTGTCCCCTTTACATTTCTTGCATATATTGTCTTGTGAGATAGGGCTTCTCAATCTCATCTACTTTGTTGCCGGGTATCCGCCACCTTTGGCTAGTTGTCCTGCGGCTATTTTTGTGTGTGTAACGCTAGAAACCTGGAGCACCAACTCCGCTCGTGGATTTACATTTGGGTGCGTGCTGGGGCTCCTAAGACGCGCGATCGCCGACGCGGACGCTGCGGTCTTGCCGCTCTTCCGCATGCAGACCTCGGTTCACTTTCTCTATCTCCGTGCGTTTTACGCGGTGCATTTCTCAGCAGCCGCGCCTATACGCGCCTATACGATTACCCAGCGCCTATCTGGCGAGTACCCGCGCATATCCGTCGCGGCAAAGGCGCTAAAGTTTTAACAGGTCGATTTTTGGGGTGACCTATTCACCCCCCTCTAGGCCACCGGATCCACTACAAGTGGTATCGGAGCTAGATACTTCGTAGACACGCTTCAATCGTGTGAAGTATGGACGCCACAGGGATCCAGAACGAGGAGCAAGCCTACCATCCCGTGGAGGATGTGGAGCTATGTAGAAAACTTTTCTCTCAGTACAGCGGCGAGAGAGCACCATCAGGGTGATGCTGCGATGTCGGAGAAAAGCCGCAAGACTAGCAAGACGAAACAAAACACAAGACGGCAAGAAAGAGAAAAGAAGAAGCTTGAAGAGCAAGCTAAAAATGTCAAGCTTTGCCGAGAAGCTTCAAAAAGAAAAGATCAAAGAAAGATGATTCGTGAGGCAAGAGCTGCTAGGAGGGCAGCAAGGGAAAAGAAAAAGGCAAGAAGAGGAAGCGGAGTCAAGTGAGCTATCAAGTAGTCTCAAGATGGAGATGATGACGTCTCCTACAACAAGAACAAGAAGAAGAAAGAAAAGAAGAAGGATGAGTGCAGCGTCAACAAATAACAAGTTCGCCGCCATATCCTTTAACTATTCTTCTTATTTGACTAACTCGCGATAAGAAGTCCTTCATCAATGTGCTCGCGGAAAGTTGCCCCGCTTCGATGGGGACCAAACTATGCCAAGTGGAAGCACTTGATGAGAGCCCATCTTAGCGCCCTTTCACCGGTCTTTGGGAGGTTGTGTGCAAAGGGATTTCAGCCACCTAAGAACCCCAAGGAGCCGACAAATGAAGAGCTAGCAAATGCCCATATCAATGGTCAAGCCACAAGCATCCTCCTAAGTGCTCTAGAAGGCAATGAGTACAATAGGGTGATGAATGTCAATGAAGCAAAGAAGATTTGGGACACTCTAGTACTTGCACATGAAGGTGTAGACAAAGTAAGAAAGGCCAAGATTGACTTGTTGAAGGCCAAGCTCAACCGGTTCGTGATCCTTGAGGGAGAAGGGGCCTAAGAAATGTTTGATCGGTTGATGGTACTAGTTGGCAAGATTAGAGGATTTGGAGATGAGGATCTAGATGACCACACCAAGATTGTCAAGATCATGCTTTGAAGCATACACACCTAGAAATGACATAGTGGTCACCTTTGATTCGGGACAAGAAGAGGTTTGAGCACTTCACTCCAAATGATGTGCTTGGTAGGTCGCTTCACCTATGACATGCAAAGAGAGGGAGGCAAATGAAAGAAGAAAGCTTGGAGAGTTGCAAACAAAGCTTGAGGGGGTCAAGATCAAGGATGTGGCTCTCAAGGCAAAATCCAAGACAAGCAAGCCAAGTTCCTCCAACAAGGTCAAGGGCAGCAAGCAAGCATCTACAAGTCAAGACAAGGAAATGAAGAAGATGCAAGAAAAATATTGATGCAACCTCTTCCTCAAGTGATGATGAAGATGATGGGGCTGATTACAAGAAGATTGATGATATGGCCCTATTCATGAAGAAATATGGGAAGGGATGAAAGCAAATGGCTACAAGATGGTGCAACGAAGATTCCCAAACAAGAAAAAAGAGAACATGCTTCAATTGTGGCAAAGACGAGCATTTTGTTGCCGATTGTCCATATGAGAACAAGAACAACAAATACAAGAAGGATAATGGCAAAGACAAGAAGCAAGACTACAAGAGAAAGGGAAGAAACATGGGTGAAGCTCACATCGGCCATGAGTGGGACTCAACCAAAGAGACAAGTGAAGAGGAAGTTCATGTTGCAACATTTGCTATGCAAGAGACCCCTACACCCAAGCTCTTCAACAACATGACCGATGATGAGGATGAGGACAATGACTCACTCATGTTTGTCTCATGGCCAAGCATGAGAAGGTAAATTCCAAAACCCAAACCTTCTCCCTCTTAGTGATGAATCTAGTGATCTTAGTGAAAGCTCTAGTGAAGATGAATCTAGTGATGATGAAGAATATGTTAGACTCAACAAGAACCTAGATCCCAAAACTAGAGGCTTTCTTGCTCAACTAATGGCGGATTTAGAGAGTACCCAAGCTTTGAGTTAGCAACTAGAGATAGTCAACTTGATAGACTTGAAAAGCTCTATGTTGATAACAAGGATGCTCTTGTAGCCGAGAGAAGTGAGGTGGCTTCCTTTACAAAAGAGCCTGAAGCTAATGAGCAAAGGAAACCATGCTCTACCAAGAAGGCTATGGTCACCCTTAACGGAAATATTGTGACTTGCAAGACAAGCACAAAAGTTGGAAAATGAACATAGCATTCTTAGTGAGAGCAACTCACATCTCCTAGCCACAAAGGATACCTCTACTCCCTCCACTAGTCAAGGTTGTGGAAAATGCTATAATGTTGATATGAATGCTTATGCCACTAACCTTGCCAACATGAAAGCAATGGAGAAAGAGATCACTAGGCTCACCGGCTATGGTAAGAAAAGAAGGTGAAACTACTAGGCAACATGCTGAGTTAACAAGGTTGAGGCCCCAAAGAAGCCTAACTACATTGATGGGAGAAATCCAAGAATCAACGGATGGACTTGGGACACAAGCATGGAAACAAAACCAATGGTCGAAAGATGATCAATGGTGTTGAATGTGTCAAGTTCTTGAGCAAAGGCACAAGAGGGGTACGTAGAGAGACCGCATTGCGCTGGACACAAGCCAACCCGAGCTGCACCGACGCCACACGCCGCAAAGTCGCTGAGGGACTGGCAAAGGTGCGCCCCAAGAAAAGGGAAGGTCATCTACACTGCCTCAAAATCAGAATAGACCCAAGAAGATGGTCCAAAAGCCCCCTGCGGAAGAAGGTCCGTAAGTCGAGAATCTTGTCCTGGCTGTTCCAAGAGGACACCCTATCAATCAAGGGCAAATGCAAGCAAGTTGGACTCCAATCCTGCTTTGAAGTGAAGGCAAACAAGAAGGGGAGGTGTTTGCAAAGTACTTGGGCAAAGGAAAAGAAACTTTATTGCAACACCTCTATATGGGTTCCCAAAGTTCTTGTGACTAAGGTAAAAGGTCCCAAGAATCTTAGGGGACCTAAACTTGTGAACTAAACTTGTTTTGTAGGCATACCCTCGGTGGGGTCAAGTTGGGTGTTTGACAAATGGGCCGTGACAAAATCATGTGACCGGAGAAAGAATGTTCTCATCATATTCCCAAACCAATGACGATAGAAACAAATATAAGGTTTGGAAATGATGATGTAAGAAGTGTGATCGGTCTTGGTAAGCGTTGTTATCACAACCTGAGCATAATATTTCGATGTTTTGCATGTTGATTCGTTGGGATACAATTTGTTGTCTGGTCTCACAATTGTGTGAGAAAGGGCTACAATTGTCTCTTTACGGATGTTGGTGTGGGAAGTCTATCGCAGAAGGATTCCTCTCGCTGTCTTTTACAGTGGAAACTCAAGAATAAGCTTTACTTAGTTGATTTCAACAAAAGTGAGGTTAAGCTTGATACCGCATCTAATGGCAAAATCTAGCATGGGCTGGTTATATGGCATCATAGCAGCATATGTTGGCATGAGGAACTTGGCCAAACTAAGTAAAAAGACAAACCACATCATTGACTAACAAATAAATGTTGATTTTGACAAAGACAGGATATGTGGACCTTGCCAAGTCGGAAAGCAAGTAGGTGTACCTCACCCACCAAAAGAGTGTGATGACCACTACTCAACCATTGAGTTGATACACATGGATCTCTTGGACCGGTGGCCTACCTTAGCATCGGGGGTAACAAATATGGACTTGTTATTGTTGATGATTACTCCCGCTTCACTTGGGTTTTCTTTGTCTTTGATAAGTGCTGTGTACAGGAGAAGGTGAAAACCTTCATCAAGAGGGCACAAAGAGAATTTGATCTACCCGCAAAGAGAATAAGAAGTGACAATGGGACCGAATTCAAGAACACCCAAGTAGAAGAGTACCTTGATGAAGAGGGCATCAAGCATGAGTTTTCAGCCGCATATACCCTCAACAAAATGGTGTAGTAGAGAGGAAGAACCGCATACTCATAGAGATGGCAAGGACAATGCTTGATGAGTACAAGACTTCGGACATCTTTTGGTGTGAAGCCATCAACACCGCTTGTCATGCCATCAACCGCCTCTACTTACACAAGAAACTCAAGAAGACTTCATATGAGCTCTTAACCGGTAACAAGCCTAAGGTGTCATACTTTTAGAGTGTTTGGGTGCAAGTGTTTCATTCCCCGAACAAAAGGCCCCAAACTCCAAATTTGCACCCCAAGTTGATGAAGGTTTTCTTCTTGGTTACGATCAATGAGCATGCCTATCGTGTTTTCAACCAAACCACCGGTGTAGGGTTGAAATCACTATAGATGTGACATTTGATGAATCTAATGGCTCTCAAGTAGAGCAAGTTGATCAAAGTGTTGTAGGAAAGGAGGATCCACCTTGTGAGGCAATCAAGCAAATTGGCTATCGGTGACATAAGGCCCTCAAGAGGATCAAGCAAATGAAGAGGAGGATCCACCAGCGTTGTTGCCGCACAAGATTCCGCCGACGCACTCACGACCAAGCAGCGCGACATGCCCGGCGGAAGTGTCCAAATACGGGCAAGCGTCAAGCACCAACGCTACGGGCAAAGCAAGGCCACCTACCTACGCCAGCGACCGATCCACCTACATCACCGCTCAACCACTTGATCTTGCTCCAATCCTTGAAGCCGATGATGAATATGATGAAGATCAAGAAGAACATGCGTAAGGCGCTGATCACCCACGACTATATGATGAACGATTCAACGGGATCATCCCGCTGACAACATCCTTGGGAGTCTCCTAAAGGGAGTTACTACCGATCACATCTAGCCGCTTCGCCAACATTTCTCTTTGTTTCATCTTTGGAACCGCAGAAAGTAGAAGATGCCTTAAGGATCCGATTGGGTGTTGGCCATGCAAGAAGAGCTCAACAACTTCAAAAAGAAATGAAGTTTGGGAGTTGGTGGAAAGACCCAAGACTAACATCATTGGTACCAAGTGGGTCTTCCGCAACAAGCAAGATGAAGATGGGTTGGTGACAAGAAACAAGGCAAGATTGGTTGCTCAAGGCTTCACTCAAGTAGAGGGCTTGACTTTGATGAGACATATGCACCAAGTGGCAAGACTAGAAGCACCTCGATTCTTCTAGCCTTTTGCTGCCCATCATGACTTCAAGCTATACCAAATAGATGTCAAGAGTGCATTCCTCAACGGTCCATTACAAGAGGAGGTGTATGTTGAGCAACCACCCTGGTTTTGAAGACCCCAAGTTTCCCAACTACGCCTACAAGTTTCCATAAGGCGCTATGGGCTTAAGCAAGCACCTAGAGCATGGTATGAATGCCTTAAGGAATTTTGCTCAAACAAGGCTTTGAAATAGGCAAAGCTGATCCTACTCTCTTCACTCATAAAGTTAGCAATGATATATTTGTATACCAAATATATGTCGATGACATAATATTTGGTAGCACTAACAATATGTATGTTGAGCAATTTAGTAGGACAATGACCAAGAGATTCGGAGATGTCCATGATGGGTGAGCTAAAGTACTGGTTTCAAGTCAAGCAAATGGAGGAAGGGACATTCATTTGCCAAACCAAGTACACCCATGACATGCTAAAAGTTTGATATGGCTAAGGCAAAAGCCAATCAAAACTTCAATGTCAAGCAATGGACATCTTGATCTTGATGAGGAGGGTCCAGCCGTGGACATGAAGGTATATCGCCCATGATTGATCTCTACTTTACCTTTGTGCATCTAGGCCGGACATAATGCTTAGTGTGTGTATGTGTGCTCGCTTTCAAGCCAATCCAAAGGAATGTCACAACGTGGTCGTTAAGAGAATCTTGAGATACTTAGTACTCACCCTAACCTTGGCTTGTGGTATCCCAAAGGTTCCAAGTTCAATCTACTTGGCTATTCAGATTCGACTATGCCGTTGCAAAGTAGATCTAAAAAGCACTTCGGGGGGGATGTCAATTCCTTGACGGTCCTTAGTGTCTTGAGCTCTAAGAAGCAAAATTGTGTAGCTCCTTTTCCAATCACGAGGCCGATTATGTTGCAGCCGGTGCATGCTGTGGCTCAACTACTTTGATGAAGCAAACCTTAAAGGATTACGGATGTCATTTCACAAAAGATACCTCTTCTTTGTGACAACAAGAGTGCCATCAAACTCGTAAATAACCCGTAGCACACTCTAGAACAAAACACATAGACATCCGGCCATCACTTGAGAGACCACCACGAACTCAAAGGAGAGATATCACACCCGCCATGTGAGCACCGAAAAGCAACTAGCCGATATCTTCACCAAGCCTCCTCGATGAGTCAAGGTTTTGTGCTTTATGAGTGAGCTAAACATTCTCGATTCTCCTAACTTGGTTTGAATTCCAAAGACACATGCAACTGCTTGAGACACTAGATCAACATAGGAAAAGTTTGTGAAAACTTTCATATTGTGTTTCAAAAGAATTTCAAATTTTCTAATCCAAATTCAATGCCATTGTTCTGCATCATGATCCGTCTCGCAATGAATTTTGGTGTCTTTGTGATCAAGTTTGAGGAGAAATAAGTCAAAAGTGGCAATATATATATGCAGGATTAAAGGTGGAGCGGGTAGCTGCGTTGCTTGCAGGGCGGCAGTTGCCGCGCCTAGGGTTACTAGGACTCGACCGTCCGAACCATTTCTGGGCCAAATTTTCTTCTTTCCTTTTCTACCCCCGGCCCAACCGGTTATCTTTCTCCTTCTCTAACCGCACGCCCCACGCGCCCCCTTTTTCTCTCTCACGCGCAAGGAGGCGAAAGCGCCGCCGGCCCTTCCTCGCCGCCACAGCGCCGCCCCCCTCAAGAAGGGTCGCTACGCCACGCCACGCCTCTTCCCCTCGCCCCCGGCCGACCCCCGCCCCTCTCCTCCGAAAGCGCTTTCCCTCTTCCCTTCACTCCACGAGTCAAGGTAAACCTAACCCTAGCTATGAAGAAATTGCTCGATCTATGCAATGTGCAACAACTTTTCATGGATTTCTATTTCTAAGTGTTGTATGAACCCAAAGGAAGTAGTTTTGATGAGTGGAATCAATCAATTTCATACCTCCATAAATTAGGTGATTTAGGGGAGGGCGCGCAATGCCGCCCCAAATAGAACATGACTGCTCTTAGCCGCTTCCAACAGCAAATATCCTCAAATTGCTTGCTTTATTGAGATATGAAACCGATTAACTCCAAACGCGAAGAAATTTCAGTTAGGTTCATACTTATCTTTTCGAATCCATGGGCAATCCGCACCTAAAATCGTGAATTTGTCTCTCAAATTGTGACAAAGAAGTAGTATGTGTCGAATAGATGTATTAGAAGGTTTACAAACTGAATCTTGATGTTTCGGAAAGGGGAGCGGGGATCACGGCAAGCAGCGCCAGGATTTCACCACGGCTTGCTCAAGTCATCAATCTTGCTTCCTAAACCTTTTCTTACATATGTTTGGCCATATTCATCAATGTCACTCACAGTTTCTTATCAAATTCTAATTTTTGCATAGATGGATCCTAGAGGTGATCCTCATGGCAAGAGGAAAATGAGGGTGAAGGTGGTTGACAAGAGAGGCCGAGGAAGAAAGAACACGAACAGGCAGGTGGCGTTGGGTCACTGGACTTGCTCAAAGCAGAAAGCAGATGATTTTCACCATTGTGCCCCCTGGAGAACAAGGCACTCCCAAGCACCTCGTGTTTGACAAAGAGCTACATGCATAGGGTTCTTTGATGGCATTGTCATCCACCTATTCCGTGGTGAGCTACTTCAAGAAGCAGAGAAGTAAAGCAGATGCGAGCATACAATGTGTACAAATGATGCAAACTGATGGCATAGATGAGAGGTTTTTGGGGCATTCCACTCAAACTTCTACTTGATCCTCTTTCACTGGCAAGAGCAAGATCACAACTATGCACTACATTGACTTTGAGAGGATGGCGCATAAGGAGGAGGATGCCTTCAATGAGGCAATTGAAGAAGAAGTTTGAGCTAACCATATCATGGCTTTCAAGCATGATTGGAATGAGGAGATCCTTAGTCGGGCCATGCCACCTATCACCGGATGAGACACCATTCAGGATGAGACAGAGGCACTACGGTTGACTTTGTCACATTCTCGCCGATATCCTTGGCTTTGGGGCTGATCACGTGTGCGCATACGGATATTCATGAGATTGACCCCATTGAGGCCAAGGCCATCAGGGACTGCTGGGCAGATCCACAGTTACTTGGAAAAAGGAAGGGGTTGAAGGACTTCTTCTATGTGATGAACAACCTCTGCAGATGCACCATTGATCCCAAGGATGGGGCAGCTCCTCGGATGTGAATGGCTATGCTAGAAATGTCCTGCCCACTCGTAAAATGATGAGACCTTCAATGTGGAAAGTTTATTTGGAGGCAGCTAGCTAATGCTATGGATGATGCTAGGAGGAACCTGCCCTATGCTCCCTACCTCATGTTCATGATTGAGAGGGTCTCGGGAACATCTATCCCAAGGATTGCCTGTACACGCCTACAATATAGAGAAGACCCATGGCTTGATGGGTGGGAAGACTAAAGGGCGTAGCCGCACCCACGCCAGGAGGCACCTCACCGGTAGAGAGGGACTTGAGGAGCCCTTAGCTCTAGGCCCAGAGGCAATGCAACAAGTCTCGATCCAAGGTGAAGAAGTGGATCAAGGCCATCTTTGGGCATTGCTCTTATGCATCTCAGCAGAAGCTTATGAGTTGCGCAGGAGGTGAGAGACAGCGCTCAAGAGTGTTAGGAGAAGCAAGGACCCCAGCTCCTCCTCCTTCTATCCCTAGACCACCAAGCATTTGACCTCCCGAGTTGCCGCCCACTAGCAGCTCAGCATCAGACCTATCGACCTGCTTGGTTCCTTTGCACGCCAGATTCCGACCGACGCCCACACGCCGCCCGCCCACAGCCGCTGCTGCTATTTCGTAGGAGGAGGATGAGGACACCGCCTCCAACATGAGGACACCAGTGAGGAGGAGTGACCCGCTTTTTTCTTTCTCTTTCTATGATCTTTTGGTGCTTGACGCCAAATGGGGAGAAAATTAGAAGAAATGAGAGGGGTCAAACTTTTTCGAAAACTTTTTCGACCGAGATGGTTCGAGGATGATGCAGCAAATTGATCTTCGAGAGTTTAGATCCTTTGAGAGTAGCTTGTTAGGTGTGAGTTTGAGAGAAACTCTATTTTATGTAATAATGCCACCTATGACTTGTTATTTCGAATTTGGTCGCTGAATGCTTAAACTCGCTTTATTATCCCGGCTCGCATGTTTAGTTTACATATCTGTCTTATATGCCGTGGTTGGTGTTCCTCGCCCGTCGTCTCAGGCCGATAGGCGCCGCGCAAAACAAGCACTCGGGCGCAAAGGCCGCGCACACATCGCTGCGCATGCATAACCTTCTTGTGCTCGATCACCTCGTTGTCATACGCATCACGTATATATATTTATGACACTGAGTTACCCCACAAAGAACCATGGATGTAGGGGAGGCCTTGCACACCTTTCTAAATGTGACTTGACTTTTATGTCAAAATGAGAATTCAAATCTCACTCACACATTTAGGGGAGGTTTCACTACACCTAAATATGTGAAATTGATCTTTTATGTCAATCTTGAGAATTCAAAACTCACTCACATATTTAGGGGAGGTTCCTACATCCTTGGTCTTCTAAATCTAAGTTTGACTTTTACATCTTATGTAAGCTCTTAATTTGGTTGTCAATCAATCACCAAAAAGGGGAGATTGTAAGTGCAATCAAGCTCTAAGTGGGTTTTGGCGCTGATGACCACCGAATTAGGGGACTAATGAGATTTACGAAGATGACATGCATGGATTAAAATGTGGAGTTGATGTACAGGTCCAAAGGCACCAAATAAGCTAGATGGTGGTGTTTTCGGATCAAGGTGTTTAAATTATTTTATATTTTGAATCTTGAGTTTAGGAAATGCCGTACTATCAAGAGGGATCCTAGGATTCTCTGCACCGTGGACCAAGTGCTCTAAAACATCAAATCCGCACAACAAACAATCACCAAACCCCACCACCAAGAATTATTCACAGATTCACTTTTGTTGTCTCACCGGTAAGTCACTTACGCCAAGCAGCCGGTCGGGTGCTGCCACACTTTAAATCCTACCGTAGTCCGTGGGGTATAAATACCCATTCTACCACTCCCACAACGGTTACCCTGCCTCACTCCTTCTTCTTCCTCGCGACATAACAGCCAGCTCTCACCTCTTTGCTCTCTCTCACTCCTCCATTGAAGCACCTTGAGCTCCCCCACCCGCCTCTCACTTCCCACTAGGATTTTTGAGGGAAACAAAATGCAAACTTCGATTGGAGACCGGATCTTACTACTTCCACCACAAAAAGAGCATTTGGTTCACGCTTGGCCGAACCCTAGGGTTCTTTTACCTTGAGCTTGCTCCCAGACGGCTAGGGCGCCACCCCCTTGAGCTTGCCCCTTCGTGGCAACTTTGGGAGGTTTGTAACCTCACACTATAGCAATACATTACCCCACATCTCTAGGGTTAACTCCCTAGACTTGTGAACGAGGGAAAAGCAAGTCGGGTGGGCAAGCTAAGCCTTGTGTGGCAAACCTCAACAACGTGGGACGTAACCCACCAGGTGGCGCGGCGAACCACGGGTCAAATCTCTCGTGTCACTTGTCCCCTTTACATTTCTTGCATATATTGTCTTGTGAGATAGGCTTTGACCCGATCTACTTTGTTGCCGGGTATCTCGCCACCTTTGGCTAGTTGTCTCGGGCAAAGATTTGTGTGCGTGAACAAGCGTAAACCTTGAGCACCAAACTCCGCTCGTGGATTTACATTTGGTGGTGTTCCAGTGCTCCAAGACGCGGCAAGACGTCGCAGACGTGGACGCGGCAAAGGCCGCGCCGCCCCTTCCGCATGCACTGTTCACTTCTCTCGCACGCCGGGCTTTATTTACGCGGCAAAGGCGCATATCTGTACCGACAAAGGCGCTAAAGTTTTAACAGGTCGATTTTAGGGGGTCCACCATTCACCCCCCCTCTAGGCTTCCATCGATCCTACAAATTGTTCTTCAAAGTGCTTATCAAATCCCTCAGTCCAAAGCGCCTTTCTCACATGACATGGCTTAAAGGTATTCGTGAACACCGCGGTTGTGATTAGTCATAGCTCTTCCCACGGCCCCCTCGACAATCTCTTCCATCCGATTGATTTCTTCCGCAAAGAGGGCCCATCTTTTTTTTTCTCCACCTTTTTCTTCTTTCCTCAAGCAGCTAGTTCCTTGTCACCGTGCATCACAATCTTTGAAGGTCTATCTTCTAGAAAAATAGCTCGCCTTGTTCTTGGAGAAGCATGACAGCACTTTTGGCGCCGAAAAGTTTCGCACGTATCTCTAACCGCAGCCTATGTCCATCGGCAAATCATCCACCGAGTGCGATGATCAGCGCTTTTATCAAGGTTTTCGTGCATCTTGTCTTGATCTTGATTGGTCCCACCGAAGCATGCCAAAAGTGTGTTAACACAAAAAGTGCCTCTTGTGCCTCACACACTCGACAAGCCGAACTAGCTAGCTTAACTGGTGCCCGTGTCTTGAGTCGGCAGCCCGCGCCAATTTGACCCTCGTAAATTGACAAGGAGATAAACGCGGAGATCCGAACATGCCCGTGAGACCAAGACAGCTCCGCATGTACGGCCCCCTCGGTTACTTGCAATGACATATAGCTATAGAAGCTATCCGTCCACGGGTTTATGAATGCATTCGGCAAGTATGTACAAGATAACAGTTACCGAATGAATATAAGAAGACATGTTTGAACAAGTAAAACGATCATCAAGATATGATATCATAAAAGCTTATTGCATAGATCGAATCAGTTGACAACATGATATATAAAGCAAAAATCATAAATATAAATCTAATCTAAATAACACATGCATAGGTTTCACCCAACTAGTTCTGCCGACGCCTAGTTTTCCTAAACCCGGCCCAAATTTTAAACCCTCATAAGCCAATCCAATCGCATGATACAACCAGTATACGATCTAAAACCACTTCTCACTACTAGATCAATCCACCGCATGATACAATCTAACCATGACAAGCTAAAAGCATGCATACATCTAAATAGATCTACAAATACTCATTACTCATTGAAGTGTATATGCATAAACAAGAAAAATACACATGTAAGCTTAATCTAAAGGTGAAGATTGATCTATTCCTATTAGTCCACCACACCTACTAACCATCCTAAACCCTTTTCGGCCCCAACAGCCTATCCAATCGCATGATACACTCGCAAATAAGCTAATCCATCGATGATACGGCTAGTTTGTCGACTAGACATTAACAAAGTAGACAAACTTACACATGCAAGCTACACATAGATGCATAATCAGATTCGCAAGCTTGTTAATTAGGGTCCATAAAGAAGGAACTCATATGCAAAACCTATCCAAAGACCTCCCAGATCCGCCGCGAGAGACGGCATTCCAAATTCCGCCAAGGCTAAACGTATAACCTAACCCACTATATATAACAACTTAGATTGATCTAAGCTCGCTATGGTAAACAAATAGATCTAGTGGCATGATAAGAAGAAAATTAAAAGCATTGATGACAACTAGATTCAACATAAGATGTTTAACCCTATCAATCTAAATTGGGCAAAAAGTGTAAATCATAATAAAACAATAAATAAGAAGCATGCACCACGTGGTAACTTTGCATGAATTCAATTAGATTTGCCAAATCTAATGAAGTCATAACTAGCTCCAAGCTAGACCCTTAGCCCGCCAGACACTCATGATCTAACAAAGAACCCTCCCCGCTCTATAGCCTAAATCCGCCGCACGATACTAAGCATGGTAACAAGATCGCTACATCACGATCTAAACCGCACGATACTAGAACATAATGTAAGGTTGCCGGTACTTACGGAGGCCTCCACGATCGGTATCCTCGCAGTAGATCGACAACACGACTTGACTCGAAGGTGGCGCTGAGTCGGGTTTGTTGTTGTATTGATTGGGTAGATGTGATGTACATGTACGCCATGGGTCTTATATTTATACCGACTTTACACGAGTCCTAACTAACTACGATTACAATAACGGAAAACCTAGCTAAGATAGTTTGTCCTCCAAGTCTTCTCGGAGTCGATGTCGTATGGCACAAAAGCTTCTTTTCTCGGACAATTATCTCTAAACCCTTCATCTTTGCCAAACCATTTTTGGTAGCCAACGCTGAATTCTTCCCCTCAATGCATGATTCAAAATTAATGATGACATTTCACCGAATGCTACAAAGTTGCCGACTCACCCCTGCCTCTGCATAAGCATCTTGCCAATGGTTCTTACCAATCATTCTCTCTTATTAGCATTTTGCACTGGCCTTTATTAGCATCTTTAATCGCTGCCCAATTTTACTATCCGGGCTTCACCAAATTTCAAAGTGTTAACAAGTAGGGAAAGGAGGAGGGAAGAGCAAGAGAAGGAGGGGAAGAGGAAGGAGGAGGGAAGAGGAAGAGGTGGAGAAGAAGGAGGGGAAGAAGGAGGAGAAGAGGAGGGGCTCCCACCCTCCCTACGCGCGCTCCCCGGTACCCCACATCAATGCTCCCACGCATCACCTCGCCTCGCCGTCAAGGCACCATTCGCGCCCTTCTCACCGCCGGTGAAGGCAAAGGTAACCCGCGGAAACAACTAGTAGTGGTAGTATGAGTAGGGTTGTATGAGTTGTGGTAGTGGTAGTATAGTAGTAGTAATAGAGTAGTGGTAGTGATTGCATATGTGGATAAGAATTTGAATGTGCATATGGAGATGTGGATGTTGGCTTATGAATGTGACTTAAATGATATGTGGATATGAATGTATATGCATGTGGTTGTCGCCTTCGTGTCGCATTTTATTGCAGGTTTGGAAACCTCACCGCGGAGGTTCTGGCAAATTTTGAACTAAGCCCTATGTTTCTTTTTGTGAGAGCAGCGTCGGATTCGAGCCAGCAGGCCGAGCCGCCCCCGATCTCTTCCCTCTTACGCTATGGTCTCGGTCGCGACCGCCGCCGCCACCGCCACCCTAGGTATGAATATCCCCCTTCCCACGCATGGTCGAGATCTCATAACCTAGTTAGGTGCTCACCATCCGAAAGAGATACGGCTGAGTGTATGCATTTCTTGCATATCTATGACCATATATCCGCTTCGGATTGTCCACGCTTTTCTAGACAGACAGATGCGAGATGGTCGGGTTTATGTTCCGCCTCCCGCCGACGATCAAGCATCACCTCCCCGTTGTTTGCTGGATACACACTCCCTTCCGTGACGCAGTAACGAGAACAGCGAGGTGTCTGCCGAAATTCGTCCCCGATCGGATCGAGCATGGGAACCCGACGATCTACGTGATCCACAAAGAACCTCCATCCTCACCTATTAGACAAAGAGGGAACACCATGTAGATGGAATTCATGGTTGGAATTCATGATTGCTAAAGGATGGGAGGACAGAATCGCCAAAGGTGGCCAAATGGTCGGAGAAGTAAGCGTGATTTTGATGATGAATGGATGAACAAGACCAATGAATTCCTTTGAAATTGTATGCGGGGCAATGCTCATGCTCATGGTCGCTTGCTACTTTGGTGTCCCCGCACAAGATGTGACAACAAGAGGAGAGTCGTACTGAGACGATATGAACCGGTTACCTTTGATTTTGATTCACCAAGAACCATACCGTAAGGGATCTACCATGGTGAAGCACAACGCATGAGAGAGGAGGTGGTGAGACCATGCCCCCAGGAGTGTGATGGTGATGCCGGGTTGTAGACATGTTAGATGATGTCCACCAAGCACTTTTCAATGAAGCCCCTTTGATAAGGAGGCGATGGAGAAGAGGCAAAGGCGCTCTAATGAAATGATGGACTCGGACGAAGAAAACCCCCTTCACGCCACACCACGGTTTTATGGCCGGACAGCATTGGTCGCTATTAGGTGAAGTCCGAAGCAAACATGAGTCGAAAGGAGGCTTCGATAGGTTGTTGGCCGGTTGGCACCTTACCTCCAAAGGGCCACCGCCTACCAACGTGCATTTACGAAGTCACGTAAAATCATTAGTGCAATTAAGATGCCATATGAGCAGATACATGCTTGCTAGAATGGGTGTGTCCTATTTAGAAAGAGCACGCGGGATGCAAAGCAATCGCCCAAAGTGTAAAGCCGCCAGGCACGGCGAGGTACCAACCGAGATGGTCGAAGTGAAGCGCCTTGACATCGCAAAAAAATCGTGACGTACCTACCATTTGTACCGTGATTCAACGGCTATACATGATCGAGGAATCCGCTAAATGTATGACGGGTATAAAAAAGGGCAAGTTTCTATACAGTCCGCATAAGATGATAAGCATCCATCAGATGGAGAAGCATGGCAATATTTTGATGGAAAACATCCTGAGAAAGCAATGGAGGCCATAATGTACGTGCCAAGATGGCAAAATGTATGGGTTCAATCCTTATTGAACGAGTACTACCTGATACACATGTTGGTCCGTGGTTCAAGTATCCCCCTCACCCGTGTCGCTTTCAAACGGGACACCATATTCTTGTCGTGGATAATTCCTAGACACCCGGGAATAAGATGGGTGTGTTTATAGAGCCCGTGATCATGAATTGATCAAGGCTTGGGAGGAAGGCGATGGACATACCTACTCCAGCCACAAAGACAGCCTTCAAAATGCACGCTT